>CM067370.1:64366021-64413938 GCA_034401795.1 Chaetoderma sp. LZ-2023a | reverse complement strand
ACATGACACGTGTGTTGGACCTGCAAGAAGAAGTAGTTAGCTTTTTAATATTTCCGTAACTCTTGCCAAGTTTTGTCAAGAGGGAAGCAGAAGAACGAATGCTATAAGGTGAACATGCATATGTGTGAGCGCGCGTGTGTGCGTGCGTGTGTACAGGCATGCTACTAGAAATATAATTTTGTACATAATGATACTTCGTGAAACTGTGCCTAGAGTTTGAACTACTGTATATGAACCTGTCAATTCCTCGACGTGAATCGATTGCGTTGTAAAAAACGACTAAGTTCGTTAAAGCGCGTAGCGCGCGCTTAATACTATTTTTGACAGAGCGCGTATTTCACGACCAAGATAGGATGGCACCTTTAGTGTACCGAGTAGGTACATTGTAATCCTTTCTAATTACTTGTTCCCGCCGAATCTGGCATGAGTCAAGACCAGAATTCGACAGGATTTCCGAAACTGTAAACCATTTCAAAATCGGTTAAGAAATGGCTGAGTTATCCACGGAAAACCCCTTTTTGATTATCTTCAAACTATTTCCGTGACGGCGTAACCACGTGTACACAGAAATTCTAGAATGTTCTAGAACATTCGACTGCGTCATTATTAGCTACGCGCTGATTGGCTAGTGCTCAACCGATGATTGATTGAACCCTGCGCCTATGACGTCACATGTAGCATAAAAGATGAAATCCAGAACTCGTGAGCATCCTCGGCCAGGGGCCGAATAGGTTGTATTTGTATGCATCTACTATCAGCAAGACAGACATTAAGCAGATCACTTCTGTTTCGGGAGGTTTCTCTTCCGTATCACAGCAGCAATCCAACCCACACACAACTTGTGGTGAGGCCTTTCCCGGCCTGAATATGTGATTCAACAGATGTAGAGGCAGCGATTCTACAGATGTAGAGGCAGCGATGTTCTTTGGTGGATGACTCGCCGGATCTCCCGGCCACGCCAAAAAGTGGTTATCCAACCTACCCAGCACTGATCTCGTGCAGGTTTATTTTAGCCTTTTGACCGCAGCAAGTAAACTTTGCCCGGTACGTCTTCAGAGCTAACTGACGTACCCCGCACCATTAAGCTTAGTTACGTATCTTCATCCGTATTCAACAACCCCCGCTTATGAACGGGTTGTTATTAACTTCCATCCATACCATCGGTGTACGGGAACTTTCATCTTAGCAGTAATGTTATTGCATCTCTTACTGACTACTCGTTGGACATTCTTATATTGTGATTACAGTCCTGAGTTCGATCCGCTCCCATCCTGGACTGCATGCGGAAATCCTGTCTGCAGGAACCGACATGCTGGAACTTTCCAGCTTCCGGAAAACGCATCAACTCACGTCACACCAGGGATGACGTGTTAATTTCAGTAACACGATAGCCCATGCTTAAGAATGGCTACCGATTATTCAAGTAACTATACTTAACATTTTAATTATTCCGTTAATTACAGCTTTAATAATTATACTTTATCTGTATAAACGGTCCCGATGAGTAAAAGGCACCGTAACGGTCTTAGGACCGCTAGTTATAATTTCTGTATCTGTTTATAGTTATTCTTATTTTCTGTAAGGTGTTTGTACTAACCACGCCGTAGTAGGTTTCTCAACCTGTACTTTATATATTATTCTGATCATTTTAGATTGTATTGTTTATTCTGGTTAGTTTTATATATGGCAAGTAGCCATCAGTTTATATGTTCTGTTTATTTATAGAAAAATATAGGACTACAGTGCACGTAGGAAACACTATACAGCAACATTTATATATGCAGCACGTTCTCCCACCACCAACAATTTTTCACTGAGGTCGCTGTCCGTGCTATAAATGCGTTTTCCATCGGCACGAAGTGGAGATTGAAAACAATGTTTTGCAGGCACTGAATATGCATAGACTGTGGTGTAGGTGTGTCTTAGATAGTAACAGTTAGATTGGCGGGATGGAGAGAGAGAGAGAGAGAGAGAGAGAGAGAGAGAGAGAGAGAGAGAGTGAGAGAGAGAGCATGTGGCTGACTGGGGTCAGCCAGCATGATGCTGTACTGTATGCCATTCTAGGCTCACAGCTTGTTACCCGACGAACGTGTTCTGTTTGTTTTTTAAATTTCCCTTATCCTACAGCAGGAACTTTATTTAAGACGCGGTTGCCTACTGTTTTTTAAAAGTCTGTTTATCCGACGGGAGGAACGTTAGTTAAAACCCGGTTTTACAGTGTTTTGGGTTTTTTCTTTCTTTAAGTTTGTTTAGCCGACGGCAGAAATTTTAATTAAATCCGGTTTTCCAAGAAACACAATAATAATAATAATCATCATCATTATAATTATCATCATCGTCATGACGTCGACTGATGCTTCCGCGTTAGACGTGGTTATTAAAGCAAACAATGAATATGTGTTGAACACGTTTGGTAGCATTGTTAAAAACTCTATGGATGGTTTAAAACGTGAGTTAGAGGATTCAGCATCGACTCAGATGTGTGAGATAAAGAAAGTCAAATATGGGGACATGTATCGATTCAAACGTAAAGCTAACGAAGATCAATTTAAGCATAATCAACAAGTTTTAGAACACATGGAAGATGCAAAATCTTGCTCAATTTCGAATCCGGAAAAAGCGCAGGAGTCGTTGAACACAGGTATTAACTTTATCAATGCAAGACAGAAATTAATTTGGCTAGCAGACAAATCAGTTTCGGGTTGGAAGACAGCCATGGAATATCAACGGAACGAGCTAGCCGACGACGACGACGACGACGACGAGAGGAGAATGTGGAGGGCGGAGGCCAGAGCGAAACAGAGTACACAGTGGGAAGAAATTTAGTTTCAGAGGCGGTCGCCGATTTTCGCCAGCAAAATCAACAGTGGCGGCTCCAATTGCTGCTGCTGCTGCTAGCATCTCGGACGAGCGTAAATTCGCGCACGCTAACAGAGAGAGGAAAGGAGCTTGCTTTTCGTGCGGTGCTTTCGGCCATTGGAGAAACGAGTGCAGAGGGAATTCTTCCCAGCAGACTCAATATCAGTTAAGTACACATTTATTAGTACAGAATGATTATAATGGCGCCGGGATATCCCGGGCACAGCTGAATTTATCTGCTATTAAATTGGCATCTGACATCTTGCCTGGAGGTGTTGCAGCCACGGATGGTGGCGAGGGTGGTAAACATGTTGGCGATTGTATGGTGTCTGATATGCCAGATTTAATAGGTGATTCCGCTTTAGACATAAGTCACTCCAACCAAGGCCTTGCTGAATATTCAGATCAAGGCTTACATAAGGAATGATTTGGAAGATGTAGACACTATTATCTTCCGTGGCAGGCTGGCAAAATCTGTGACTTTTTGGCAATCTTTCTCGAAAGATCATGTTGTATTAGATATCGTTGAAAATGGTTACAAATTACCACTAAAAGATACACCACAATCAAAAAATTTTGAAAACAATAAGTCTGCCCTAAAAGACCGCCAATTTGTGGAAGCAGCGATCACAAATTTTTTAAAAGTGACAAGTGTCGAAGAGCTGAATTCTCCAGCAACTGTGTCAAGTCCGTTAACGGTTTCAATAAACAAGTTGGGAAAGAAAAGATTAATCTTGGATCTCAGATATCTTAATCTACATTTATTCAAAAGGGGTTTTAAATGTGAAGATCTCAATGTAGCCAAACAGTTGGTGTACGAGGGTGATTTTTTGTTTAAATTCGATCTCAAAAATGGTTATCACCACGTAGAAATCTTTTCACCACATAAACAATTCCATGGTTTTAGCTGGAAATACATTGACGGCAGAGTAAGATATTTTCAGTTTGCTGTCCTAGCATTTGGGTTGTCAACTGCCCCATACATCTTCACTAAACTCCTCAGACCATTGGTTACTAAGTGGAGGGGGGAGGAAAGAGATCTCTGATTTTTATTGATGACGGTTTAACAACAGCGAGTAGTTTTGATGAAGCTGAAACTTTTTCTCATCAGATTCGATCAGACATTATCAGTTCAGGATTCGTCCCACATCCTGATAAATCTGAATGGGTTCCGAAACAGGTCATTACATGGCTCGGGTGTATCATAGATACTGTGCGGTACAAAGGTTTTATGACACCAGTGAGAGTTTCAAGGCTTCTTAGTGCCATCATGGAATTACAGGACAAACATTGGGTGTATGTCAAACAATTGGCATGCATAGTGGGTCAGTTAATTTCCATGCAAGTAGCGGTTGGAAATGTTGTCCGCCTGATGACTACAAATTTGTATCACACAATAGAATCAAGGTCAAGTTGGTTTTCCAAAGTACAGCTGGATGATAATTTCTTAAGAGAATTGACATTTTGGGTTCAGAACAGTGCCAAGCTTAATGGTAAACGAATCAGAGCAGAAAGAACAGACTTTTATTAAGTTGTTTATTCAGACGCTTCTGGCCAGGCTTATGGTGGAAAATTATTATGCAACGACTCTCAGGTCAAACTTGTCAAAGGTAACTTTAATGCATTTGAACAACAAAAGAGTAGCACTTGGCGAGAGCTGAAAGCTGTTGCTGAAATTCTGAACGGTTTGTCCAGTTTACGAGATTGCCACTTGAGGTGGTACACTGATAATCAAAACGTCACTCGGATAGTTCATATTGGTAGTACCATAAAAGAACTTCAGGAGTTAGCACTTAGTATCGTTCGTGCATGTACATCCAGAAACATTGGTCTCCATATGGAATGGATACCTAGGTCACAAATTGTCGAGGCTGATGAGCTCAGCAAGCAGGTAGACTATGATGATTGGTATGTATCAGATTGGGTATTCTAATGGCTTGAATCCCTATGGGGTCCACATACGGTGGACAGGTTTTCAACAGCTTACAATGCCAGGCTATTAAGATTCAATTCGGAGTCTTGGGTCAAAGGAACTGAGGCAGTCGATGCGTTAGCACAGAAATGGCACAATGAAATCAATTGGTTGGTACCACCACCGCAGAGAGTAGCGGAATGTGTTCATAAATTGTATGCAGAGCGGGCATGTGGTACGCTAGTTGTGCCATTGTGGCGTTCAGCTAATTTTAGGCCTTTGTTGTGCAAGGATGGCGTTCATTTTAACGGGTTTGTGGTGGACTGGCGAGATCTGCCAGCTGGGCATAATGTATTGTGCAAAGGATATGCAAAAAACAAAATGTTTGGAGGAAAGCTCCTGCCTTTTCGTATGCTAGCACTACGATGTGATGGAACATCAAGGCCACGAAATGGGTGAGGCTTTTGTTCATATTCGGTTGGTTTTTGCAATATGTGCACATAAATTGTGAAGCCAGTAATCAAATGATGGGCTCGAGTGATCGTTAAGTATTGACCTCCATAGAAGCCTGAAAGTCGGGTCGTGTGATTGTTGCACGTCTATTGTTGAGTTGTAAAAGTGGTGCTTGGACTTAATATTTTGTTTTATGCTGCTCTGATACTTGCTAATTAGTGCTTTTACAGAAATAAGGCAGATCGGCGTATGGCTAGAACTGGATAAATTCAAGCAGCCAGAGTTGAGATCATTAGTGGAATGACTAAAGTTGTTAGTGCTTCATGCTAAAGCAGACAGTACGGTAAAAATGTACACTCGGCCATTTTCAAAATGGTTGGAGTTTGCATCCACGAAACCAGAGCTTGAAGGATTTCCGGCTACGGTATATGGTATAGTGTTATATCTTACTCATTTAATTAACTCTAACGTCTCAGTGACATCTATTAATCATGCGGTTTATGGACTTAAATGGGCTCATGACATTGCGGGGGTAAATAGTCCTACTGATGACGCTTTTGTCAAGATTGTATTGGAATCAGCACGCCGTTTACCTGGTAAACCTAGAAAACCTAAAGACACTATTAACTCTGAATCTATTATAGAACTGTGTGAAAAGTTTCAGCATTCAGATTCGTTATCAGATATTCGTGACATTTGCATGTGCGTCATTGCTTTTGCTGGATTTCTGCGTTATGATGAGTTGTGTCACCTTAAGCACTCTGACGTTAAATTGCATGATAATTATGTCGAATTATTCATTGCATGAAGTAAAACGGATCAACTTAGAAATGGCAACACTGTAGTCATAGCTCAAACTTCCACAGTCGCGTGCCCTAAATCATGGCTGTCTAAATATTTGTGTAGGACAAAAGAGTGTTCTACATCATCTCAATTTCTGTTTAGGCAAATTGGTGTGGTCAAAGGTCAGCTAAAATTAGTTTCCACGAATAAACACCTTAGTTATACTAGAGCTCGGGAAGTGCTTAAAGCGAAATTCATTTCAGTTCTTCCTGACACAGGCAACATAGGGCTTCATTCCCTGCGTTCAGGGGGAGCCTCTGCAGCAGCCCAAGCTGGTATGTCGCATCAGGATATAAAATTCCATGGATGTTGGAAATCTGATAATGCCAAGGATTTGTATGTAAAGCAATCGTTACAAAATCGGTTAAGAATTTCGCAGCACCTTGGCATCTAAAATTTCCATCACGTTTCCGACTCAATTTCTGTCTTTGTGTGCCTATGTGCAGGTTTCTCTTCGTCAGTTAAATGGCTGTCCACGCCTACCTCCTGAATAAAGGTTGTGCTTGTTATGCATGGGTGGAGGTAAAACATGTGTTTTCCATCGGCACGAAGTGGAGATTGAAAACAATGTTTTGCAGGCACTGAATATGTATAGACTGTGGTGTAGGTGTGTCTTAGATAGTAACAGTTAGATTGGCAGGCTGGAGAGGGAGGGAGAGAGAGGGAGTGCGCATGTGGCTGACCAGGGTCAGCCAGCATGATGCTGTACTGTATGCCATTCTAGGATCGCAGCTTGTTACTAGACAAACATGTTCTGTTTGTTTTTTAATGTCATTAATTAAATAAATTAACAAAGAAACATAAACTTGAAATAATGGATACAGCCATGAATTAGGGCAAAACATTAGAAATCAGAATATGTGCATTTAATCAATTGTCAGATCGATTGTGTGATTAGCGATATATAACTTTAAAATCAATGTTTTCATGTAGTAGTGCATAAATAACTACCTGGTGTAGCTTTAATCTCTCGAGCCAAGCTTGTACAGCAATATAGTTGCGTTTCTCTATCGATGGGAGAACACGTTTCCCAAAGTGTTTTTTGGCCCTCATAAAGGTGGGTTTTTTATCTTTGTGGTCTTTCGTGTCGCGCTGCAAGTTGTTCACCAGGAAGTTCAAAGACTTTTCAGCTCTCAATATTGTTAGTTAATATTGTTAACTCACTACCATTATCGTCTATGTGCAGGTTTCTGTTCGTCAATTATGTGCAGGTTTCTGTTCGTCAATTAAATGGCTGTCCACGCCTACCTCTTTCTATGTGCAGGTTTCAGTTCGTCAATTAAATGGCTGTCCACGCCTACCTCCTGAATAAAGGTTGTGCTTGTAATGCATGGGTGGAGGTAATACCTCTGTTTAGCCCGGCATGCTACTGATTAAAAACCTTTCTATTCAGCTCGATAGGATAGGTTTAATTTGATTAGAGACAATTTCTCCATTAGGAGCATAGTGTACGCCTCTTTTCCGGTAGTTGCGATAATTTAGCCCCGCATTCCGGCAAGGTTATGTAAAATTGGCCAACATACCTAATAGGCCTCATATTTATAAGTTATTTTCTCTCTTCATGATCCACTAAGCCTTATGGCTTCTTAATTGTTTGGATGTCCCTGTCCGCACCATGGACTGATCCGACCCTGGGAAACTATTGGGGTTTCCGAGCGGTGATGACCACGGTGCGGTGTCACACACATTTCCCGCGTATCTTCTGATACTTAGTAGTTAGTTATCCTGCCAAGGTAGGAAGCACCGCGAAAACATATCCTAATTATTATTTGCTTTTATCTGCTGGACAATCCCCCCCCCCCCTGCACCGCAGTGCATAACTGGGCAACTTGTGTTTAAACCTAACGTCAGCCTAAAAAGATAGCTCTGTAGGACCTGGTGACGGGCGGGATGCCCATCCCCAGCGAATTCCATAAGAATGTCTGGGCATGATATTAAGATCTGCCACGCCCTCACGGGAAGGACATTCACGGTGGGTATTCGTCTCTCTTACCCCCACCATAATGATAGATCAGTTGCCTAAACTTGCTTTTGTGAAAAGTAACCAATATCTTGTGACGTTTTACGTGGTTACGGAGCAAGATGTCCTGGTTCTTACTCAGTTCGGAGATCTTGCGAAGTAACATATGTGCACGCTGTCTTCAGTATTGATGTCTTAGGGCATCCGTTCTCAATGACAGCCGGATCTAAAAGCTAGGTAGACGCCAGCCATTTGTGGCCTAAAATAGTTCTTGTCTCTAAAAACTAAATATTAGGTTAGGCATAGAAGAAGGCCCGCATAAATAAAAGCGGCAACTACTAATTCAACATATTGAAAACTACATAAGACAGTGACGTGGGAATCCTTCGGGAATCGCTCATCCCATCTTCACGTAAAACAGCATGCAACCTTATAGTCATAATTTCACTAAGTATTGTCTTTTCTTTACAGCATTTTGGTTGAATATTAGAGTAAGCCGTTTTTGGCCAATACTCTTCTCCCGCTTTAAGCGATGGCGACATTTTTCTGCGATGGAGGCCCATGCGAGGCACTTGCCTCTTGCAAGGATTCAGTGGCGATGGCCCACGCGAGGATAATACTCCTCACCCAAACTAGTACTAGGAGTAGTGCCCACGTGAGGCACATGGCTTTTCGACACTATAAAAGATAATTTTCTTTCCTTTCAGCTTAGAGGTATAATAGCTTATATTAAGTTAATTATTATCTCGTGTACGGGAGCCTCCCTTGCGGGGATACCCTTGCGGACCTACGAGTCCGTATGGTACCTCCGAGAGCCCCACGTTTAAAAGTTCATCAGGCTGTCTCTATGTCTTGTATTTTCGTATGCTCATTTTTATCTAGCATACTTGACGGTCTGTTTTAAGTAAAATGATTGTATAGACTTACTTTAATTATGTCACCAATCAAATCTTGTAAGTCCATAGATCACGAAATTTCTATGGACAGGCATACCAGTGACACAAACTCTTGGGATGAGACTGTAGTGTTTAATGTTCGCGACGATGGTCGCACGGCTCCACCGGAATGATTGCGTTCCACTGGCCTTAGGAGCCAGTCTTTGTTACCCGTAGGGCAGTATCGCACAGGATCCGTAACCCCGAGACCGGAAGCTAACCAGCGTCATCACTCGTCGTGCACATGCAGCGCGGCAAGTCGACACCAGACACCAGAACGGCCCGACACTATTCCGCGATCTACGCTTGCAAAATGGACGTATGGTGCATACCTTCCATAGATTCCATATGGTCTTATGTTCAAATTTGACTGGTTGGCATCGAATTTGTTACTGTTGTTCCCACTAGTAACTAATAATTAAGAGGAACGATATGCATTAAGTTGATTGGAGCATGATTTATCCACTGGGATTACTGAGAAACATGGGGGTGAAAGGAAGATCGCATAAGTCGAGCCATCGACATCATCGGTATCATCAATATTTGCATGTTCTTCAGTAGGTTCACTGTGTAAGGGCATGTGATTCCGTTGGCGGGAGGATGGTCATGGTGAACAGGTACTCACAGTGCGAGCTGATAATGCAGATATAGCACTTCGAAATGAATTGGATATATCACGAGGTGCTGCAGTATTTACTAAGTTAAACAGCTCTATACCCCTCGAGTGACGCCCATGCAAATCAGGTACGTTATCACAAACTATGATGCAGGAAACATGTATATCTCCCGCGTTCTCCAAAATGCAGAAGATACAGGAACGAGTGCATTATTGGCATGGTAGTACGTACGTCTTGTCAGACATTAAAGTATGGCTTTAAATGTTTTAGCCAAGTGCAATGCAAACGCAAAGCTGACTCTGAGATTCAGGACGAGCTAAAGAAAATAAGATTCCCATGTTCAGATACTAGCATTACCTGTGCATAATGATGAATAGGCGGATCTTCTTCATACACAGGACTATTCCTTACCCTACCACCGCACGATGCTTATAAAAACATCAATAGCCATTGAAGTTGTCGAAAAGATGAGACTTTTAATGATATTCATGTTACCCCCTTTCTCAGGAAAGGAACATTTGTCTACGTTGCTGTAGACAAAGCAGATTTTGCCGACGACGCTGTTGATCGCCAATGTACTACTCATGGAACAATCGTTTCTGGCAATCAAAAAGCTTATGCACTCGTAGAACCTATTGCTGAACCTATATATGTGATGCATTACTCCCCATGACACAACTATGCTGCCATGTGTCAAAATAAAGCCTCCGCCTAGGATGCCGAGTAATTTTGTAACGAGTAAAATCTGTAGCATATGTTTGCAAGATATTTTTTCGCCCAGAGCTGGTCCGTGAATATTCAACGCCATTGACGTAAGCAAGCAGAAACGATGAACGAGATAGCAGTTGGTAAGGAATAGAATCGTCATCACATTTGAAATACGTATGTATGCGAAACCAATGCAGTTGGTAGAAGCAGCCTGTTATAAATCAAGCAAGATTAACAAGGCCACTGTCAGCCATGCAGATTCATGGAAATCTGTTACACCTATTAAATGGTGGCAATGTACTAAATCAGTTTCAGACATGGATGGCACAAATATATGCACATATATTCACCCTGCTGAGGCAATTCTTTTCATTGATGCTGCATCCAAAGATTATTATCTAACCCATGGAGCCGGAGAGGCGCCGAACAAGTTATTCTGTTTGAATTTTGTTGACACCAAGGTCCCTGTTTTTCTCTCATGGCTCCTTGATGCAATGCACTAATAAGTAGAAGTTAATCAAGCTACTGACTAACATATCCGTAACCAAGATCACATGATTAGCCTGCCAGAGAAATCAACAGACAGTGACATTGTCTGACATTATTGTGACAGTTAACGATCTTAGTAAATGTTTTAAAGATAGGTTAATGAGTCTAAGAGAAGAATTTGATGAAATCATACTTGTCTCTGATACAAATCAAGCGTATTCCCTGACAGTACAATAACCGCAGGAGATACATGCCATCATGGGAAGGAAACAGTTATATACCAAGCCAAATGTAATATCAGTATTAAGCATATCACCTTAACATTGAATTTATGTCTCATGACCAAAGACCGGATGATCTTGCGGAGTATCTCGCAGAAAAGACTATTGACTACAAGACAAATTCGTCTACATTGGTCATCGCATCAGCAGCAGGTTATACTATATTGAACAGACGTCTACAACGTGAGGATAATAATCATAAGGAAACGGATAGATTAATGACACCATCCCATATGTACAACACAACGACATCTTGATAAAGCAGAGTTGCCGTGTTTTCTCTCCTGGCATTGATGCAGTAGTACTTGTCACAACATATTTTGACAGTTTACCTGAGAAGACATCAATCGCAATGGTTTCTGGCTTAATTTGGATACAAACTATTTGCAATAATCTAGGCAAGGAAAGGGGCATGGGACTGCTTTTCATGCATTTGCTGGGACAGGCAATATTGCCAAATGTTCTGGAATAGGTAATGTTCAAGTTCAATTTAGAACCTTTTAGAAACAGGGTCGCGTCGAAGGCTTTAAGAACGTATCGGCAGAGACTGATGTGACAGGCGAGCTGATTTCCACGCTGGAAAATTTCGTGTGTATTGCAGACTGTCCTAACGTTATCTCTATCAAAAGCATCCCGATCAATTAAAAATAATTTAAAACCTGAGATAAGACTCAAAAGGATTGTAGCTATATTTTGTTGCGTATTTGTCAGAACTTGCAAGAGGAGTAGCAAGAGGATAGTATAATAATAATAATAAT
This sequence comes from Chaetoderma sp. LZ-2023a, assembly GCA_034401795.1. NCBI lineage: Eukaryota > Metazoa > Mollusca > Caudofoveata > Chaetodermatida > Chaetodermatidae > Chaetoderma > Chaetoderma sp. LZ-2023a. Next base: position 64,402,123 of record CM067370.1, on the reverse strand, counting down.
AATAATAATAATAATAATAATAATAATAATAATAATAATAATAATAATAATAATAACTGCAGGGAAATAGCCAGGGGCCTAGGGCACCGTTGTGGCGTTAAATAGGCGTAAAGCAACGTCCGGCGTTAGACATGTCTTAGACATGTGCTAACGACGGACGTTGATTTGCGCCTAGTTGACGCCATAACGGTGCACTAGGCCCTCGGTGTATAGACTAAGAAATAGCTTATGTGATAAATAGAATCTCAATCACTCGATTAGTAATATATCATTTGAATCTTGCTAAACCTCGGTTCAAATAAAACATTGCTAAACCCGTGTGATGAATATGATACGAAATATCAACTCGTGTGAGATCCTACATCACTCACTCACGCACCCACGTACGCACGCACGCACTCACCAACGCACACACGCACATACACACGCACTTACAAGTACGCACGCACGTAGATATTATGCCCACCCTACCCACTAGTCGATGGTTGGTATTACAATTGGTTTGCAACTATGTGCCATGGGTATCGGCGTGAGATTGATATTGGTTATTCATCTGGCTGGTTGACGAGCAGGGTAGTAGCTCTCTTTATAGGGAAAGGGAGATCACCCGTCAATGAAGTTCTAGTGCACTAATACCGGATCACAGGCACCTCATTAAAACATACCAGAATATCTTTAAATCTTAATGAGCCCATCCCGAATTTATTAATAATACAATCTCCAAGCGCATTACACCCACACACCGCCGCCTCTCACCCATACTCTCATCTTCTTACTGTCTCTCATATCCACAATCCCTGGCCCGCGGCGAGTTAATCATACCAGTAAATACAAATCTTTTCACTACCTTTCAAGCAGGTCCGTTTTATAATTTAAATTATCTAATTGACCATGATGTTAAAATTAACATCTGACTAAGTGTCGCCTGTGGCTAGTGTTTAACGGTTTTCCTGTTGAATGTAACTGGCAAGCCATTTAGGATAAGGATTTAAGCTATTTAACGAAAGCTGTTGCTGTTATAAATTGCACCCGGTTACGATAACACGACTTTCCTAATCATACCCAGTTGCTATTCCATGCGGAACTGATTACTGTAAACCTTCAATACAGCTGTCAAATTCTTGTTTCCATGGTTAAGATAAGAGTATGGTTAATCAATGTGTGTGGGAAAAAAGTTTGTTGTTTCAAACTGAGGGCACGATCAATATTAATTTTAACATTTTCTAAATGTGTCTATATTTTTTATCGTAACTTATTCTATATTTACGGTTTCACTTCAGCATGAGGATGGCGTATGCTGATAATGACCCCGTCCCCAACCCCTCCCCCCCCCACAACCCCCCCCCCCCCCCCAATTGTTCAAAATTGTTTGGCATTGAGAAATGAAATGTATCCTTAGGTTACGGCCAACTGTAGCATACAATAATGAAAATATGTCTTAGACTCACAACTACCCCTTGCGAATCACATTTTAGAAACGGGCCATATGGAATTGCCCATAAGTGACCAGATTCCATATTAATGGAGAAATCCAGTTTCTCAGTCAATCATATCACATGATGAAGTGTTGTCATGAATGGCACGATTTATAGTACGTCTTAAATGCTTACTAGTCCGTCAAGTTGTACGAATTGTGTCTTTACTCTTTAATACACGTTATGGCAGCAACAGCACCCTATCAAATTATTTTCAAAATATTCAACAGCTTACCTGTTTAGTTTTCTAGAAAGAGTGCAGGGGTCGATTGATCCTAACACGGGAAAAGCGTGGCTGGAGCTTAGCTAGAGTTTGGCGCGGGAGAGTTAAAACTGGATGCATCCATTAATTTAGCTTAGCTATTAGATGAGGATGGCTATCCAGTGTCAAACAGAGAAAATGTTCCACGTGTGTTCCAAGGGTGACTGAGAATCGAATGGCCAATGCTAAGAATTTTCCGCCCTAGCTGTGACGTGCCACCATGCTCCAAATGGCTGCGGATAGAAGGCAAATTGCCAATATTTGAGCAAAATCTGCAATAACAACAATGTCAAATTCGTCATTTGCGTTGCCAGAATGTGGAGTGGGCAACGCTAACAAGCTACGCATCACCTTCACGCACGCACGTACGCGCACACGCACCCCAACCCACGGTGAGCAAACGTCAAAGGAAACTAATTTCAACGAGCAATACCAATCTGTACTAACTTACTTATGTTTTATGCATGTATACAGAAACGCCATATGCGCAGCTAAGTGAATTTATCTGGATATTAGATATTGGATATAGTAGATTCAATTTCCCGCTACAGGATATTGAATATTCAATATCCCGCTACAGGAAATTGAATATTCAATATCCCGCTACAGCCAATATCCAATATCAAGCTAACTTCACTGAGCTCTTATGCGAAAGGCAGTGGAAATATGCTAACAGAATAAACGCATCCCCGAAGACAGCAATTCATGAATCCATTACCTCGCACAATCATATGACGTCATAATCAACTACGCGAGGTGTATGCTGACGTCATAATTATGACACTGAAACTAATTTGACTGGACGCTGTGGCTGCCATAGGCAGCAACAGCGCCCAGTCAAATTAGTTACAAAATATTCAATAGCTTACCGGTGTAGCTTTCTGGAAATTGATAGTAAGAGAGTTCAGAAATCGATCGATCCCGCGCGAGGCGCGGGTGCAGCTTAGCTAGAGATGGGCAAGGCATAGCTAAAATGGAAAGGTCCATTGATGTCACTGACTGAACGGATTGCGAAGCGCTTCGGTGAAGGCGAGCATGTGGTTTCTGCGTCGCTTCCACCATTGGAAAGGGTTGTTGGAACGGGTCAAATTGTCATAATTCAGTGCCGTGATTGGGATAGGAATGTTCACAAGTTACCGCGACGCTATATAACTTCTTCAGCTCTTCAACCAGAAATTAGATCTTCTCACAGAAGACTTTTCCAAACATGATATCCTCACAGAAACTGTGATCACATAGACAAACGCCATCTCACAACGACTAACAATAAACGATGTAATGTAGGAAAGGTTTATGTGATAGCACGAACTTGACGAGGGCGCAAATCTGAGTTATGGCATCGTCACTTATGACATCGCGGTTGTTATTTATTTTCCTCCTAATGTTTCTCAGGTACAGGTTTCAATGGAGTGATTTTATTTGGAAACTACCACCTTTAGCTGATCCACTTCGGAGTCCTTGTAGCCTTCCCGGTGGATTCGAGAATTGAATCCCTTCTCACATAAGCATCAGTCTAACTGCCTTCAGCGAGGGGACTAATCTGGATTCACGAAGGACATACAATCACACAATTCTTGCTGGCATGACGAAACAGTAATTTTTTAGCTAGTATGACTTGCTTGCTATAGTTCTATCGAACCCTCTCTCAAAGACTGGCTAAAGTAATCTCATTCAGGGAAAAAAGCATGGTTATGAGAGCCGCCTCAAGAATTCCGTAATACGGAATCATGATAGGCTAATGGAAACATATGTGTTGTACAACATGTTATTACAAACGCTGCAATGGGTTGTACGTACGGACCGGCAAATTTGGTGCGGACGCCATTACCTTCCCATGTGTGATTGACATTTATTTGCCTTCAACCAACACAATTCTACATGATGGTGACATTTCCTCCTCCACAGCCTCAATATCAGGCTGATTCCTGAAGCTGATGCTCTGTCCATTCGTCGTACGAGAAAATGCCAGGTACGCAGCTGACATTGAGCTGGTGTCAACATCGACGCTGCATCTCCCATGAGCGGACTCCCGCTTTTATTGTACCTTCACTTCCAGCCAGTGTGTTGTGGCCCTGTCATATCTCCGGGAACTGGTTGGCAGCCAGTCGGGAAGTAACCAGTTAATCAATGGAGGAAAATTCAAATACGCACTGATGAAATGTATGATCCCGCCTACCTGACCAAGGCAGATAATCATTCGGATAGTGTTGAGTTTGGCCATAATAGCAAGAACCACAAATATACGTCCTAGCAAATTTGATTAAAATCGGTTCAGTGGTTATCGGGAAGATATTTTTAATTTCCCATGGCGTTACTATGAGAGTTTATGGTGGGAGTTTTTCTTTATTTCGGCTTCAAAGTCAATCAAATAAAAAATGTCAATATTGCCACCATAACGCCGAAATCCGATTGGTCGATGGTGGTCAGGTTTTTTAACGCACTAACTTCCTATTCCTTTACAATAGGAGCCTTTGGCGGGAAAAATCGAAGATGTCCTCCAAACAGTTTATCCGATATATCCTAAAGTGGCAAATTTGGAATCAGCACACCAAAAAGCGTATATAACGCCAAACTCGGCTTCAGAATCCATCAAATTAAAATAATTCCTATGTTGCCACCCAAGACTCTGATTGCAGATTTTTTAACGTACTGCCCTCTCTTGTACACACAAGCATGACCCTCAATCCCTAAGTCCCTGATCCCTTCACCCGTTCTGGAGAAGTAGTTTTCCTGAAAACTAGGTCATCCAAGATGGCCACTGAAGTATTTGGCCAATCATGTTCCCTTGAACAACTTTAGTTCAGGTTGCACTGGATGATTTTTCACGAGTTTCGAACCAATCTCCTAAGCGGTTTCAGAGATTTTTAAAGCCTTTTCTAAAAATCAGCCAAAATCCAACATCGCCACCGGCCAAATTGTCGGATTGGTTTTTATTTTAAGAAACTGTGCTTCCTATGGCGAACGGGTGTTCCCACCAAATCTGGTTATAATCGGTCAACAGGTTCTCGAAAAGAGGGCATTTTAATTATCATATTGGGTTGGTGTAGGAGGTTTTGACGGAGAAAATTCATGACAGCCGCCAAACCATTTAACCGACAATTTCCAAAGTGAAAAAATTTGAAATCAGTATACCCATAAAACTTTACAAAACCAAATTCGCCTTTACAATCCATGAAATAAATAATCCAATATCGCCACCAATTACGCTACATTGTGATTGGTCCACGGCGGTCATGTTTTTGTACGTATTAATGTCTCTTGAATAAACTTTAATAGCCGTTATGCTCTAAACATATCTCCCAAATGTCGGCTCAATCCGTTCAGCGGTTCTGGAGAGGAGCTCGTTTTCGCAAAGGCTAGGTCATCCAAGACGGCCACCGAAGCATTTAGCGAATCAAGTTACTTTAAACAAACTTGCTTCAGCTGTTGGCCTAGATGATGTTTCAGAAGTTTTGAATCTACCCCGAGCTGCTTCGGAGAAGATTTTTAAGGACATTTCGAAAAATCGTACACAATCCAACATAGCTGCTTCATTTGAATAAACCTGGCTCTCTATGGTCTAAGGATGCTTCCTGTCGTATATAAATGAAATCGTCTCAGTGGTTCTTGAGAAGAAGTCGTTTAACTGAAAAGTTGATTGACGGATGCCGGATGAACAGACGTCGGACGGACATATGGATGGTGACAGATAACGGACAGACAGCGGACAGTCACTATGATATAAACACATCTGACCATTCTGGGCATGTGTCCTGAAAATAATAAAGTAGTACAGGACTGGCGGTATGATCAGCGAACGAGAAAAAGAAGAAGAAGTAAAGTAGTCAATGTGTCTGTTTAACCAGTAAATCGTCACAGTTGGATAAAATAATAGTGATAATTCTCAATATAGATAGAATTGTAAAATTAGGATAGCTATTCTGAGCATTCTCTAGCTGCATTATATTATTTTCTATTAATTAGATCAAATGCTGTCATTATTTGTAGGGTATTTTGACAGCAGTGACAACGGGGTTGCCAAATTTGACAAGCTGATTAATATGGCTCATTAAAATGTTAATTTTATGCAATAAAAATAGAATATCGCTTTTGGCAAATGTTTAATATTAATCTTAAAATCAACCTAGGCCTATGCCTCTCAACTATAGAGTACTGGCCCTAGACAATTTAAGATCTATATTAACAATTTGAACACAGAAGATTCAAATACAAAAAAACATTTACAATTTAGGACATGTTCGGCCTAAGTTGGCTACTTTGACAGCAATTTATTTGACGGTAGTTGCTCGCTAAGGCAACGTAACTTTAGTCGCATTACCATCAGCAGCCTTCCAAAGGAATTGCCTTGAAATAGCGTTTAGGCATAATAATGGCTGGGTTGAAACGGTTTAAATATTATTGTGGAGAATATATATTCCAGTCGTTAACGTGTTCTGGAATCCATGACATATGGCTAGGGAAACTACCTATTGGGAGATGACTCGTCCATTCCGCTACAGAAGCTAGCACCACGTCATATGACGAATCACCGCAATGAAAGTTATCTTGTCTATCGATAAAGTACGGATGTACTTTTTACTTCAGCGATGTTCAGATCAGAGAGTTATTAGAATACTATAACACCTCCGTTTTCGTTAGCCCACTTGATTTCAAACCTCACGCTGAATGACTCCGGGACCTTATTATTATCAAGCGTGTTTACTTGAAAGATTGTGGTCATGAGAGTCAGACACGTATGAAGTAAAGGAAAAGGAATGTTAACGGAAATAACCGGTCATGAGACATGTTAAAAAGATATGGTACCCGCGTGATGTGAACGAATGCTTTCTATTAACATTTCCAGGTATTTGTCCATCAATCTCCGGAGACTGTTACCGTCTGTTTGTCATTCATTTTCTTACAGAATGGGTAGATACGCTTATTTGGATGTGGCACCTATTCATACCGGATGCCGACGATTCAGACTGATCCTTTCATGGAATTTGTTTTGTGCATTGGCTTGGATCATACCCTGTAGGGTGAAGCCCTACTGTGAGACTGTTAGATGGAGACGTTCCCTGTGTCTCTGATGCATGGGAGAACTTCTTGTTCATCAACTTGCATCATCACCCAAATATTATATGCTACGGTACAGTACAGAGAAAGTCCTGAACCAGTGCCTAAATGCTACGTGTTGCCGTACAGTCGAGGCTTGTCCTGTTGTTTAAATTGTATATACTACGGTACTGTACGCTTCCTAAGAGGTCGTCCAGCAGCTTAGACGTACTGCAGTGAATTAGATGGTCCATGCCATGTCAAGTTCCCGAGTCCATGCCATTACAAAGTTGTGTATGTGTAGTATTAATTCGCTATACTGGTATCAGCAAACATGAGCACGTGCTACTTTGGAGCCTATGTCATGTTTTAACTTTGGTGAAAGCGGTGATGAAGCGCACACGTTGAGGTGGTGGACAGAGTGGGTAGGGCTGGCATAGTTCATTGGCTGAAACATGGGATATCGATTAAACTGATACTTCTTCTTGGCCAGAGTTTATCTCCGATTGGCAGTGGTCAGTTGATGTGGACTCGTAGCAGAAGGTCGCCATGGTTTTCTCGATGGCATAGGAAAGCGTAATAAAAAGAGGGAGGGCGGATCTGTAAAGGGATGGCTATTGAAATCGAGAAAGTTTATTGAGAATCCTTGTCCATGCGAGAAGAAGATCATATTGTATATACTAGCAGTAATCTTATCTTGGCAGAGAAAGATCATGCAATAAGACTGTACGTATGGGGCATAACGTATAAAGAGTGTATCATTGGTACGGGAAGTTGAGATAATGGTTTCCGAATCAGGTATCAGTAGATTGAATGTATCAGATGTCAGCAACTGCCAAGTTAATATAGAACCACTTGCATTCTGGATTAGGTGATGAGAACTCGCAAAACCTTAGTGCATAGCAACCAGTGACTGGTTGCTTAAGAAACTACAGACCGTACGTTATAGCAGAATCCAGCATCCAGTTAAGACCCAGACGTCTCTAACGTTAGTGTCGCTTGGATTCGTATATCCTCAGAGTTAATATCTATGGCACTTTGTCCAACTAGCATCCAAACCACTCGAATTCTGCCAGCAAGGTACTTTTGAAAGTTTAGTTAAATATTACCCATTAAGACTTTAGCTGCTTATTTAATTGGCCGTCCGTAGCGGTAATCCGTAACGATAATGAAACATATACAATAAATATTCTCCTGCGTGGGAGTACTGGTGGTATGTTCTTGGCCATGTCTACCAGGTACAGCATCCAAAAATGGCTCCGATTGAAGAGGCGCATCCATCTTCTTATGGTACCATGAAGTGACAAATAACCGCGCACGGCCTTACAGATTTTGCAAAACCATATGCATATTTCTCTGTGGCGGGTGATTAGCATTGTTAGTTCTTTTTTCAGTGAGAATTACCAGCAGAGCGCATCTGATCAACATTTCTGCGCTGACAGATGGCTGTGTCTGTCAGTACAATGGACTTTAGGCGGGCATACATTCCATTGTACCCCTTTCTCCGGCAGAAGATAAATTAACTAAAGTGCCCTAAGAGTAGCACATGCAGTGTAGGCCCAACATGTAATAATAGTGATTACCTGAGGTAACATAAAATAGTGTGAGATGTCACTATATAAATCGTCTTTCTCCTTCTCTGATTGGTGCCATCTCCCCGGGTAGCGGGATACCGGATACTGTAATAAATGACTAGAGAGTCGTAAGTGGTTGTTGGCATATATGATGCCTACCTTTAGCTACCATTGCCTATTATGATTAACTAGATGGTTAACTAGCAGGCAAAGCTAACTGATAGATCTAGAATTACAGAGTCTTACCCAATATTCTACCTTTAAGGCTGCTACGATTCAACCGGTCCCGTACATAGCTTTTAATGTTTTTAAGATTAGTTCCAAACTTGGTTGTCGTCTAGTTCCTACATTGATATTCACGAGAGTCTAGATTTGCACAATGGTGTTCTAGATACTCACTTTTGCGTGCCCAAAAAGAGTCCAGTAGGAAATATATGGGGACTCGTCAGCCTGGATACTTGAGCTGTAACTAAGCCTACTGTTTTATCAAATCACCACCGTATTTGGTAAGGATGTTAGCTTTGGCGTGGCAAAGACACCTTTTGACCTGAGTGTCAACGATGAAACGTGAAACTTTAATGGTCAAATTTACCAATTTTCGGTTTTTGGAAGTTTTTTTTACAGCAGAGAAGTGTATTAGAAGATAGGCCCTACAACATGAAACCTGTCACGGTCAAGATCACCCATTTAGAGTCAAGATTACCAGTTTGCGTAAAGTAGAAAGATTTGACTTGAAGCACCCTTTGGGCACTGATTCTCTGAAATAGACAGCCACTGCTTTCAGGGACTTATGCAATCTCTACAAGTCATATTTCTAAGGTTGTTAGAGGTGCCACATTTTGCTGAGACCGGAATGGTGTAAAACTAACTAAGTTTGCGGAACAAAATGTTGGGCAAATCACAAATATACCACAAATTGCAAAATGTCTTTATTCACATGGCACCGTTTAGAGAATCGAAATCGGTTCAGCCGTTCTCGGGTTATCCTCATTTTAGTGAAAAATGTTTTATAATCTCCATAATTACATGCTAAGGTTATCTGATGTGATTTAATGCTGCGCATATACATGTATAATATGATATCTACACTTTGGTGGAGTTGCGGAGCACGCAGATTTACAGTTATTTCAGTCAATGTCTTCTAGCTATGTCTAGTTATGTAGCCCAAGGGAGATAAACGTGCGTATACCGAGCATCGCTCGCTTTAAAATCTCGATTAAGTTTATATAAAATAAGGGAGCCGAAAATTCATATATCTGGCCTCTGAGTCCGACTCCATGATTTAAGACGCTTTTGAATACCTCAGGTTCTATTGAAGAGATATTCTCCAAATTGGGAATGAGGTATCTATGCCCATGGGGTCCTGAGCAGATCTGCGAATTTTGTGGTCTAAAACCCAACAGCAACAGTTTGCAAAATATACATTTTAACGCATTCTTCAATAACTCTGCTTCTACTGAGAAATCTTCTCCAAATTGGGAGGAAAGTATGCCCGTGTGGTCCCGAGCACATGTGCCAATTTTTGGGTCTAAACCCCAACAACAGCTTTTAGCAACAGTTTACAAAATGTACACTTTGCCTATTCTTCAATAACTCTAATTTCTACCGGTGAAATCTTCTCCAAACTTGGGCGAAAACTTGCCTATGTGGTCCCGAACACGTATGCCAATTTTATGGCTGAAACTTAACAGCTTAAGCTTTCAGTAAAATTGTTTTCAAAATACACATTTTCAAAGCATTTTTCAATAACTCTAATCTTTTCCGAACTTGGGTTGATGCGTATCTGTAGGTCCCGAAGATGTATGCCAATTTTACTGTCAAAAATTAAAACGCAACAGCTTTCAGCAACATTGTTTCCAAAATAAACACTTTTGACCTTACGGAGGTCCCACTGAAAAATATATCAACGACGCGGTTATTGGACAAATTTGGTCTTGTTTTTTCTTGAGTCCTACCTTTATGACTGCGATGAATGTAGTTCTGTATGCCTACATGTAGTCCGTCGCACGTTTGCGCTAATGTAAAGAGTAAAAACGGCTTTCCGTTGAACTGTTTTCAAAAATATAAGCATATCTGAATTTGCAGCGGTGAACCGTAACACCATTGTATACCTGAAATACTAGTGACTAAAATTCAAAACAACCAATGCTCCTGAAAGGTTCTAACGTATTTTGAAATACACAGCAGTAATAGCTTCCAGTCAAATTACAGACTAGTTTTACACTTTAAGGGGTTCATTGTTGATGAACAACTAAATTATCTACGTCAGAAATTATCCCTAAATTCTGGTGGTATAAATAGACAAGTTAGACTAAAGTGATGCATGCCTCTACGGTGATAAATGATGGCGGTACCCTAAGTACCCTACAGTGCATTAGGTTTTCAGACCCGCTTCTTAAAGCTTTACCCTGCTTTAGCTAATTAATTCGCATTATCCACGCGCCTATTCATTGTTTCATATTTGCTAGCTAAGGTATGTTCATTTATTGACTTAACGTCCATTCTAACACATTATACAGTTAACAGCAATAAGACTATCATCATGCATAGGATCTTTCTGCAATAAATCTCATTTTACTTGATAATTTGCATTTTAATACTATTTTATTGCTGAGAGACTATGTATCTATGACGATAGTTCTTCTGGTGTGGATCCCTGCAAAAATAATCAAATTATATCGATGCCCGGTGTTGAAACGACCCACAAATTAATGTACCTATCCAGTTTTAGCTATGCCCCGGCCATCTCTAGCTAAGCTCCGCTCACAGGTCGCTGATGCAGGCATCGATCGATCCATGAACTCACTGACCATCAGTTTTCAGAAAACTATGCAGGTAATTATTTGGAAACTAATTTGAATGGGTGCTATTGCTGCCTATGCGCCCTGTCAAATTAGTTTCAAAATATTCAATAGCATGTTTGTTAAATAGTAAAGACATGCAATTTGCACAAATACGCTTAGTCCGTCAACAATTATGCGTTCATGACGAACTTATCTACGTCATTCATGAGGTCATTGAGTATGGTATCATCATACACGGCACGTAGTTGAGTATGGCGTCATATGATGGATGGATGAACTGGAAAGGTCCATTACACTTCGAGAACCGTTAGTACAAAATGGATCTATATGCCTTAATTGTTATACCAACAGACATATATGCCAGTGAGGCATGGAATGGAACTGTCAAAATCATACACAAGCTCGTCACAAGGTGAATTGTCTTTCACCATCGTTGCTTACACAAAATACTCAACATCAAATTGACAGATCGTGTAAGTAACGAACGCGCAATGATGAACACAGAACAGAAACGACTGAGTTACATAGTTTTCAGAAGACGATTCAACCTAGCTGAGCTATCATGCAACCACCACATACGTTATTTACAACTTCTCCTGACCAATCAGACGCCTCCAAAATAGCTGGATGGTTGTCACCTTTTGGTATAAAAGGAACCGAGAAAGCCGTGTTGGATTGTTCAAACTTTCATCTACAAAAGGTAGATAACGTCAGGCTCAAAGCCACTAACACCGTTCACGTAGTAATTAGATTCTGCTAAACAGAAAAAACCCTTTGAATGCTGTATCCAAAATAGATCAGTTATTACCAATTCCGCTTTTCAGGCTGTCATTTGAATCGGTTGGTTCATCACTTGTTGACATAGTGGAAGCTATTGATGAACCGGCCAACCGGAAACAAGATGGCCACAGACAAACCCGTCTGTGTATTACCACCCAGCACCAGACCTCTACCAGCGATAATCTGTGATTACAAGAGGAGAACCGGGCGCCAGTACAGGCAAGATACAAAGATCCAGGCTGAACCGTTCCCACCACCACCACCACCGGCAGAACCGGAAACTGCCAATCACACAAAATCAGCTACCTCATCACCTACAAAAGGTGCAAAAAACAATGTGTGGGGGGGGGGGGAACAAAGACACACCTTTGAGTTCAGAACACAAGTGCGCTTACGCTCTATAGTAAATTTTCTAAAAACACATCAGATACGACTCTCCAGTATCTTGATTTTTTACATCAGAAAATCACTCTCTGAGTGAGATACACTATCGTATCTTCCAAGTTCTCTCACCAGACTCAAACGACGACACGTCTACTGTGTGGAGAAAATCCAAAGAGAACCATTGGATTCACCAAGCTAAATTGCGTGTCACCCTGTGCAATCAACTAAGCGGGATGAGATTGTCTACTATGGTCTCCCACCCACGTAGTAATTAAGCAACTACCAAATACTTCTATTTGTCCTGCAAAAGTCCCAATGGAATGGAGACATGGGTGACCGAAGAAGGCCTGTCGAAGCACATTCACAGGTGATCTTAAGCAGTGTAACAAATAAAGGATCGGCATAGATGGAGAAACCGTACTGCATGCCCATTGTCCTGCAAGCACGGAGAATCTAGTCTAGTTATGTAGCCCAAGGGAGATAAGGCCGTTTTCATACTATGCAAGCGTTCGCACTTACACAAGTCAGGACAAGTAAACGAATCTTTGCGATCGAGCGGACTTACTTAGGAATAGGCCTCGAGTGCGAACAGCATATTAATTAAATCTGTCACACCTAATTTGAGCTCTGGCAAAAAATATACTTATGAATTCGCTTGGGTCGAAACTTTTTCAAATTCTATAACATTTTATTTAGTATTAAATGTGTTTACTCCCCACACACACACACACACACACACACACACACACACACACACACTTCTTTTTTCTAATACCCCATCCACACCACCCCGAAATATTATCGCCAGCTAAAAGATTTGAGTTGGGGCCCACGTACAACAATTGGAATTTAATCAGAATCGTTCTCCTACAAATACATTGTTTGCATGCTGTAATATCAGTGGAATGTCAAATTGGTGCTAGGCTATGTTCTACTGCTGACTACTGATAGTCAGATATGTGTAATTAAACAGAGCTGAACAATTTGTCCCACACCGAGAATCAAAGTGGGCCAGATATCACAGACGTGACATTGACTTTCTGGTGAAAGGGTGGGGGGGGGGGGGTTGGTTAACTAGTGTCAAATAAACATCCCCTGAACACATAAATCAAGGCCTGTGGGTGGCATGGCAGCACTAAATAAAATATTCCAGTTGCAAATATATCATCACGTTTTCGACAAGTGAACAAAACTTGTCCCTATTTTTTTAATAGGGAGAATTTGCCTTCAAGCAAATCAGCATATATTTAATATATATGCATGTGTATTATGCGTGTGAAGTATAACATGACATGTAGGGGACATTTTAAATTATGATTTAATGCAAATTAGAATCTATATAATATACACATTAAATTTTCTAACTCTGCACGTAAAGAATTTCATCTCACTCGGGGCCCTGTTACCGCGCTGAGAAAGCTAATAAAAATCAACGTAAATTAGAAAACTGCCATAAGTGGCATGGCATGAGCTTATTGTTTGACTAGATGTGTTTGGAATGAATGTAACATCACCGATATACGTATGATGAGCAGGTGAATGTCCGAATAAATTGCCTCTGGTTCTAGTTCACTATTGACTGAGCCTAGCCAAGGAGCCTAGATATTCTCATAGTTAAAGGCGCAAATTCACACCAGAATGCTCGAAAATAAAGTTATTCAAATTGTATCCTTTTATAGGCTTAAATCTTGTGCCCGGATGATGATTTAATCCTGTAGCACTCATCTCAGCCAAAAATGCATTCTACACTGGTCTTGAGAAGTGTCAATTTGCAGCCCAAGAGACACCTATTTTTGAGAATTTACCACTGAGATAACTGGCTCGATTATCGAACCAGTCATTCACTGGTAAATTTTCAAAAATAGTCTTCTCCTGCTCTGCAAATTGACATATCTCAAGACCAGTGTAGAAGCCATTTTTGGCTGATATGAGTGTTAAATGGTTTAATAATTCTCAGGTATATATCATGTTTTATTCACCTTCCCATAAACCGATATAGCATGAATAAGCTTTAATTAATAGGCGCTATTTAAAATTGTATTATCGTTTCAAGATGTCATACACATCCTTTAACCCTGAACACAAAAGGCCTAAATATAAAACTCAAGTACAATTTAATAAATAGTAGGTTCCATATTTAGTTTCAAAATATGCAACAACTTGCCTGTAAAGTTACCTTGAAATTATTCAAATCCAGGCTTCAAATGGTTAATAGTATAGACTAGGAAGCCTATCGAAAAGGAAAACTACGTGCGGAGGGCCTCGGTAGAGGGGTCATTCTTGCCAGTCGACCAGGGGTGCCTGTACATTTCTTTTTCAATATCGATTTCAATAAGCAAAAGATAGCGGCTGCACCTTGCATGGTGAATGGCTTAATGATCGAATCAAATGTCTGTGACGAAGTCATTTAGTCCGCATATATACCTAGACGTCAGCATTCTTACAAATAGTCGCACACACACAACCAAACAACGACGACGGTGACGACGACGACGACGACGACGACGACGACAGCTATATTAGAGGCTATTAGCGATACTAAGGAGAGGTGATTAATGTATCCTGCCACATTAATAATACATTAACCTTGCTAGTCGCTGCATTTTGATTTACTAATCAGTACATCTAGCATATGTTTAATTTGTATGCTAATTAGTAAATTGTTCGTATTCAGGATGAATTTATCACTCGTACCAGACATCCTGACTACATTATCAAGATATGAATACCTATTCATGAAACTTATTGAATGAAATCTAAAGTTTACGTTACTTTCGCCATTACGCTCAGTCGCACCACCCCACCCGCTCATGCCTAGCCTCATGCCACAGCACCGCTCTATACGCAAACACCATCAATGCTGCGGGTAATTAAACATGCCAATGTCATTCAACAACTTTCAAATCCACCGCATACAAGCACGCAAATACATGCATGCGTATTCAATACCAGGGTATTAGAGCTGGCTACCTACGTGCGTATGTCTGGCACCACTTGTTTTAAAAATACCTACGTGGGGTGTCCTTGACCACCGCACAGTGTGGGTGAGGTTTCGCTTCAATATTGGCATGCATGACCGCGTCCACGCCACATTTGCTATGGTCGGTTGCTTCTGTATTGTGGACACGCATGGCTTGTTTAACACCGCTGATATTCAGATGAGCGTTTACAACGTGAGAAGACTCGTGGGTGGCGTCCAGATACTGGCACGCATACTTGAGGTGATGGCCTTGACTACCATCCCCATCTCCTCCCTTCACATCCTCTCTCTCTCTCTCTCTCTCTCTCTCTCCCTCCCTCCCTCCCTCCCTCCCGCCCACCCTCCCTCCCTCCATCCCGCCCTCCCTCTCTCTCTCTCTCTCTCTCTCTCTCTCTCTCTCTCTCTCTCTCTCTCTCTCTCTCTCTCTTCCTCTCTCCTCCCCCACCGGCCATCACCTAGCCATACCCCATACCCATCCCCTCCGACACGCTCATCCCCTCTCACCTTCCCTCCATCTGGCCCTTACGATTTCCCTCCCACTCCCACCCCCCGCCCACTCTCTTTCTCTCTCTCTCTCTCTCTCTCTCTCCCTCAGTCCCTCTCTCCATCTCAACTCCTCTCACACTCTCCCCCGCTCCACCTACTCATCTCCCACACACCACACCCCTTTCTCCGTTCTCCCGTCCCTCTCCTCCCACTCCCCGTCCCCCCTCACACTTCCCCCTCTATCGCCCGTCCAACCCGCCCCCTTTCCCCACCGGCCCCCTACTCGCCCTCATACTCATGCTTTCCCTCTCTCATCTCCCCCCATCCCCCTCTCACCTCCCCTTCTCTCCTTATTTCCACCTCCGCCCCCGTGCCTCTGTCAGCCTTTTCCCCCTAACAGCCCATCCCTTCTCGCCCCTCCAAACTCATCTTACAAACACCCACCTCCCTCTTCCTCTCCACCTCACCCTTTTTCATCCACATCTATCGCTCTCCTCGCCCTCTTCCTCCATCCTCTCTCCCTCTCCCTCTCACCCCCTCTCTCCCCTCGCTCTCTTTCGGTCTCTTCCTCTCGCCTCGCTCCCTCTCTCCTCCCTCTTCCTCTATCCCATCCGCCCCCTGCCACCGTCTACCCCTCCCAAACTCTCTTTCCACCCCTCACTTGCTCCCTCACTCACTCTGCCTCCCTCCACCGCTTCCTTCTACATCCCTCGCTCGCTCCTTCCCTCAACTCCTCTCTCTTCCATCACTCCCTCGCTCCCTGTCCCCTTGGCTCCCTCCCTCCGTGCCTCCCACCCATACCTCAGTCGCCCCCACCCATTTCCCTCCCTTTTGATCTCCCTCCCTCTCTCCCTCCGTTCCTCCCCCCCCCCCCTCCCTCCCTCCCTCGCTCCCTCCCTCTCCCACCCTCAACCCCCTTCCAAACAGCCCGCCTGCCCACCCGCCTGCCTTCCCTCTCTTCATCCCTCAATCCCTGCATTCACCCACAACCCTCCTCGCCTCCTTCCCTCTCTCGCTCGCAATCCTCCTTTCCTCCTTTCTCCCCAACTCTCCCCCACCCCACCACCACCACCACCCTCCTCTCTCTCTCTCTCTCTCTCTCTCTCTCTCTCTCTCTCTCTTTCTCTCTCTCTCCACACCCACCCAGCTCCACTCCCTCCCTTCCCTCGCTAACCCCTCTATTCCCCTCCATTCCCCTCAATTCCCTACCCCATGCCACTGCCCTTGCTAACTTAAATTGAATATTAAGCTTCTAAAGAGATTCCACGAGACATTGACCATCACTGTTGCTCCACCCCACCCCCTTCAATGGTCACCATGTGTGCATTCCGCGTCTTTCAGGTTATGATAGCTGTAGGGGACACGCATCTGTCTTATCTCATACATTCTAAAGCAATCATGAATATTGATTACGTTTGGAAAAATCGTGCCACTGCAATCAGTCCTACTACTTCTTTGTCCACCGTTTCATAGCCTCCGCCAGTCCTTACCTCCCCGATGTTCTTCTTGCGCCTCAGTGTAGCACATCAAATTCTGCCTCTTATAGATAGCTACATAGCACGCTTAGCAAGTTTGTGCAGAGGCGTTCTCTTGGAGCTCAACATGTATTAGACCCGGGTAGATCGAATTCCAAGGCTTTCTGCGCATGAGTATCTAGTAGCTATCTATCTATCTATCTATCCATCCATCCGACCAGCCATCCACCCATCCACCCATCCACCCATCCACCCATCCATCCATCCCTCCATCCATCCACCTACCCACCCGTCCACCCACCAACCAACCCACTCACCCACCCACTAATCCACCCAGCCACCCATCCATCCATCCATCCATTATCCATCCATCCACCCAAGGACCCACCAACCCACCGACCCACCCACCCACCCATCCAACACCCAACACCCATCATTCCGTCATTCCTTCCGTCCTTCCGCCTCTTTGTCAGCCTACCAATACACCCGCCGGCCAGGCCATCCATCCATCCATCCATTTATCCATCCACCCATCCATCCATCCATCCATCCATCCCAGCCAACCAGCCACCCACATATCCAGCCATCCATCCATCCATCCGTCCTTCCTTCCTTCCTTCTTTCCATCTTCCATTCCTTCCTTTAGTCATTCTGTCCTTCCTTTCTTCTGTGGTTATGTCATTCCTTCCGTCCTTCCTTCCGTTCTTCCAACCTTCCATCCTTCCGCCCGTCTGTTCGCCAGCATATTCTCTTCACAAACGGAACGGGCATGAACTAAAATCATTATAACATTTAGGTCAATTACATTGCCACAGGACATCGCAATTTAGTTACGCACATGCTGGGCGTGGTGACATTTCGTCTTACGCTCGAGGCTTCCGTGACGGGTTTCTCTCCGCGCATGGATGGATTTAAACTAAGAAAAATATATTAAATGTTCGGCTTTGATTTAATGTAGTTAGTTATCTATTCAACTAAAAACACACGTCTATGCGATATAAACATATCTTGCCTTACCTCTGCGTTTGATATACCATATATGATTAAATACATATGTGCTCCTGGTTATTGTTGTTTAGATGATAATGTATATATGAATGCAATGTATTAATTAGATTCTACATGATTTAAATGTATTCAGCAGATAAGGCCTATCACATTTGCGTCACTGGAACATCCATTTCTGGATTTCTGAACGAACTGGGGTAACATATTTGAAATATGAAATGGGATATTCCTGACCCGAAGCGTTTCATAAAGAGCATAGATTTCTTACCCTTTCAAATTTATGAAAAGTGGTTTCTAATGATCAGGAGATTGTTCATAAGATATGTTTGATAATGTGTGGTTGGTGGTGTGTTTCGCCGATCCAATTCTAAGGATTTAGTAGTTATTAATTTTTGAGATACAACAAGAGAAGTACTGATATTTGTGTCGGTTTGTGTTGGACACTCTATGTGTGTACGGTACAATTACACGTCCATACATCACCCAATTAGTTAGGATCGTGCTAAGAATGCTGGGCCTGGCATATTGGGGCATGGACAAAGATGTATGTGCGCTACATTCACTGCCGCTCAACCATCACATGAGTCTATTAGGCGCTAGGACATGCATCTACAGAACTAATTATATGTGTGTCGTTCACTCACTCACTCACTCACTCACTCACTCACTCACTCACTCACTCACTCACTCACTCACTCACTCACTCACTCACTCACTCACTCACTCACTCACTCACTCAATCAATCACTCACTCACTCACTCACTCACTCACTCACTCACTCAATCACTCACTCAATCACTCACTCACTCACTCACTCACTCACTCACTCACTCACTCACTCACCCACCCACCCACCCACCCACCCACCCATCTACCCACCCACTCACTCACTCACTCACATACCCTTATATATGAACGTATGGACATATACAAATACACGTACGCACGCACGTACGCATGGACGCACGCACACACGCACACGCACAAACACACACGCACCCGCACACGCACGCGGAAACATACGAGCACACACGCAGTCGCGCGCGCGCACACGCGTCCGAGAATGTGCAAGCAGTTGCGTAGCTACTGTGTTGATATTTCTGGTGGTGCAAAAGCCGGTGTGGGTTTGAAAGGGCGTCCCTTCTGATCGGGAGGTTGTGTCCGGGGTGGGGGTGGGAGGGGGAGTTGCTTTGGAATTTTTTTAACAATCGAAATGTTTGCGAATGCATCTTTTGCATTGAACGATCTTAAACGTATGTTGCCCTTAAAATAAAACTGCGTGCGTGGGCGCGTGCGTGCGTGAGTGACTGAGCGCGAGTGAGTGGGTGAGCGAGCGAGCGAGAGGGCGGGCGGGCGGTTGCCAGGCAGGCGGGCGGACGAGCTGACTAGCGGGCGGTACGTGCGTGCGTGTGGGGTGCGTGCTTACTCATGGTTGTCCCGTCTCATCATCTGCGGGTTCCGAGAGTGCTTTCTCCATGGGGGAATATGTGAAAATTACTCACTGGGAAGCGATCTCCTGGAACAAGACATATTTTCACTCTTGAAATAAAGCTGAAATTGTCCAGCACAACGCGCACGCAAGCGCGCGCGCGGTCACGAACACACTCACACATCAACCCCAGATCCCTCACCCCACGGCTATTTTACTTTACATATTTGGACGTCTTGCAATGGGGGTGGCTTCAACATCTGGCCACTCAACCCTTGCCACCGCTTCACACCTTGGCTCACAATCAGTAGACAGGCGTACACCGAGTGCAAGATGAGTGTGATATATGGCGTAATAACTCATCAGGGCGAATCCAGGGAGGGAATTCGAGTGGTTCGAACCCTCTCCTTGATAATAGAGTGCTCTATTGCTTTGGGTGGTAATTTTAATTTTTTTCAAACATAAAAACGATTGATTATTGGGTTACGCCCATCATTGCAAGGAATTACTACAAACAGCAACAAAATACGTATGTACTCGGGTCAAGAATGTAAGATTTTTGTTATTAAGTATTATTTCTTCTCTCATAGGTGTTAGCCTATTCCCCAAGTGTGAGTTCGATTCTAAATCGTTTTCTATCTTGGAATATGTGGTCAGAAATTCTTCAATTTTAGAATCGAACTCAGACTTCGGAAATTTGCCCTGTAGGTGGGGCTTAGAATACACCTTCCATATCCTCTGCGTGTCGTAAGAGGCGGCTAAAGGAGGTAAGGGTGAGGTAACCCTGGCAGAAACCTCGAGTGCTGAAGACGGAGGTTCCAGGCCGCACGGCGCACTCTAATAAACCATGGATCCACGCACTTAACGCTTATGATCATGTCGATAGTCACTTACAGGACTGGCGGTATGATCAGCGAACGAAAAGAAGAAGAAGAAAGACTTCGGAAATGAGTAAAACCCTATAAACGAGCATAAAAATAATGTTTAAGAAATGTTTTCTAAAAATTAATATATGGGAAATGGGCAAAATCCAATAAGCTACCATAGACACACGTCGTAGCTAGCCCTGCCGATGCGAGGCCGATACAGGTGTGTGGGCATATCCAGGTGAAGCGGGTCGGGGATTCGAATGCTTAATAGCATGGTGCCCTTTGGCCTTTGGCGATAATTTGAAGTTTGACGAAACCAAATATATGGCGTTATAATGGCATATTGGGCAGAAGCATTCTGATTGGTCGATATAATTGTAAGATTAACCGAATCTTATGCGAGGGATAATGTCCCGCCCTTATTAAGCTTGAGGCTTAAAGTCTACCCTGAATGACGGGGTAAGCTATATAATGGACCTTTCCAGAATAATGACGTCATATGACATCATAATCAGCTAAGCGGCGTGTGGGGTTACGTCATAATCATTACGTCATAGATGATTATATGCGGCCCGTCTTTAACTCTTATTAGTCCGACACGTTGCACAAATTGTCTGTCTCTACTATTTATAAATATGCTGTTGAATATTTTGAAACTGATTTGGCTGGGCTATGTTGCTGGCATAGGCAGCAACAGCACCCAGTAAAATTAATTTCAAAATATTCAACAGCTTAGCTGTATAGTTTTCTTGAACTTGATAGTCAGGGAGTTCAGAGATCGATCGATCGCAAACCCGTTCGATGTGTGGGTGGAGCTTAGCTAGAGATGGGCGGGGCATGGCTAAAAATGGAAATGTCAATTGGGTTATAATAATGAGCTAGCAGATGCTGACGCACTCTCACATTATCCCTCGCATCTTGATTTGGTCGATATAATGAGGATCAATCCTCATCTTCCAAGTAAGGTTCGGTTAATCTTACAATTGTCCTGGACAACCTGCCACAATACCATGGACTCATCATCTAGATAGAGTCGGGCCCAGTGATATCGACCTGGACCACTCTGAAGTACGCGCAATAAACCACCACAGAACTCCTCAAGATCTATACGTATCAAGGGTAAGGGGATAAAGAGCAGCAAAGGGCCTTTTAAAGCCTCAGCCCTCTAAAAGCCGTAAAAGAAAATATATTCAAAGAAACAAACCCGAATGTAATGCACACACTCCAGCCTCCAATGCAAGAGGGCAATATTTGTGTAATATCTATCAGGACAGGCGGATGCCCCATTTAACATAGCCATACATGATCAACATACGAGTTGTCGCTTGGGAGTAGTTTATTATGCATTTATTAATCTTTCAGTTCAAAGAAACAGATACCATAAAAACAGTTATGAACGGTCTACTGAAAATGATAATATTACTTTGCCTGTCGATGGAAGCAAATACATTTTTACAAATATTCAGCTGTTTACATACACCTGCAAAACCTATAAAGCTATTTAAGTTTAAACAATAGCTGGTTTAATCCAAATCTTATCATCTCTATGTGACATGGGAGATAATTGCGCTGAAATCTATTCACATTTTCTAAATATGCACAGTATACACTCCCTCTATCAAAGTGTGCAATTTTCTAATTTAAAAGGTTGTAACTCTGAAGTGTATATATAGATTGTAGCGAGTGTATCAGTTTTCTTTGTATGAAAAGTATGTTCTTTAAGAATCAGTCCGCTTGGAAAGATCTCAGAATAATCTTAAATATGTATTGACAGTTGAACCGTTTCAGACAAGATACTGACGACTCTGCCCTCGTCGCACAAATGGTGCAGTAAACATCAAAGGATTGTCTGGGCGGAGGAAGGAAGTGCTTGACACCCAACACACCAGTTGCCAACATAGCAAATCCACGCACGCACGCACGCACGCACTCACGCACGCACGCGCGCACGCACGCACGCACGCACGCACGCACGCGCGCACGCACGCACGCACGCATCAATATGTTTGTGCTCTCTGCGAATCGGTGATGGCTTCCGGCGTCATATTGGTCTGTCTTAGACCACAAACATCTGAGTACCACTCATTAATATCGTCATTTGTCAAGCAAAGATGGACATATTTCCAGATGTGAGAGTTGAGTCAGGACTGATTGCCAATGTACACTATCAGAAGAAAAAGTGACACAGAGTAAACATAACTCCCGATGTATGATAAGTATGTCATGATACTCCAGTGTATGATATGGTTTGAAGGTTTTGTGGACATGAGACTCCGTTTTATGGTAAGATAGCAAGCTTTTATTGCCACGAGGCTCGTGTGAATGGGAAGATTCTAAGCTTTTCTTGCCATGAGGACCATGTGAATGGGAAGAATTGAAGCTTTTTTTGACACGACGTTCCGGTGTATGGGAAGATTTGCAGCTTTTTTGACACGACGCTCTGGTGTATGGGAAGATTTGCAGCTTTTTTGACACGACGCTCCGGTGTATGGGAAGATTTGCAGCTTTTTTGACACGACGCTCTGGTGTATGGGAAGATTTGAAGCTTTTTTGACACGATGCTCCGGTGTATGGGAAGATTTGCAGCTTTTTTGATACGACGCTCTGGTGTATGGGAAGATTTGCAGCTTTTTTGACACGACGCTCTGGTGTATGGGAAGATTTGCAGCTTTTTTGACACGACGCTCTGGTGTATGGGAAGATATGCAGCTTTTTTGACATGATGCCCCGGTGTATGGGAAGATTTGCAGCTTTTTTGACACGACGCTCCGGTGTATGGGAAGATTTGAAGCTTTTTTGACACGACGCTCCGGTGTATGGGAAGATTTGAAGCTTTTTTGACACGATGCTCTGGTGTATGGGAAGATTTGCAGCTTTTTTGACACGACGCTCCGGTGTATGGGAAGATTTGAAGCTTTTTTGACACGACGCTCCAGTGCATGGGAGGATTTTCAGCTTTTTTTACACGACGCTCCGGTGTATGGGAAGATTTTCAGCTTTCATGGGCATGATGCTCCATGGTATGGTACAAAACCTCTATCAGCATGTTTCCATTTACATAACAATAATATGTATGTAGGTATGCGAAGATAATGCAGGAAAGATAAGGAATTGTTTCTTCAGAAACACTCAGCGAAATAGTTAATGTCATAGTAATCGATGAATACAGTTAATGACATCTCAGTACCATCTATTGCATTCTTGGGCTGTTCATACTAAATCATACTAAATGGTTGGTAGTCCCCCAACCCCTCCATCCCTTTGCGTCGTCCTTCCCTACCATTAGTACCCCAGTCGAGCCACAAACATCTTTTCCATAGGTGTGCATATACTTGTGTTGAGGGAGATGGGATGGTGTGATATAACGTATGTCTTCATTTTCTAGTATAGCAATTGGTCCCATGGCGGCCTTTCCCCACAACTTCGATTGTTTATCTATGTACCCTACCATATTATATAGGTTGAGGAGCATTCATTTCCATTCTTTTGGTTGTTTTCTAAGCATGTCATATTTCTCGTCCGAGAATACATCGTTGTCACTTCGGCCTGTTTGGGGTATGTTCCTCCTGTTGATTTCTCGGCATGCAACGACAACGACTAGTTTGCGAAAGATCAGCACTGATGACAGCAGTTGCCTTGGATATGTTCATCATATTCGTTTTTACCATTGATGGAAGGCGTTTCAATATTGCGTGTGGCATGATTTCCCAAAAAACATTCCTCATTGGTGTCACGGCGTTTGGTAGAAAATACCTTCAGTTGCTCCTCGCTAATGCATTTCGCTGCCACCAGACGTACTGCTACATGTTGTGGTAGCAGTACATCAGATATGATGTTTATGAAGGGGGACCACTTGTCTTCTTCGAGCGCATCATTGTTGAAATGATTATTTGCAAGACCAAATTTTGAAGTACACACCAGTCTCCGGATATTCACCAGATTGCGCCATTTTCCTTCAATGTTTCGAATTCCTTTTCTTAGGAGATTCACTCGCTGTTCGCTTATGGATTCTCAAAAATCACGCACGCACGCACACATCATATCATATCATCACCTTTTCTTGGATGCTACGTTGATGAACGGCTTGTGTAAAATGTGGTTCCAGATATGAGTGTATGAGTGGTGGATTAGCAGGCATGATGGTTACCATTCATGAAAATCTTCGTGTACCTTAAGCATCTTCTCCGTCATTTGGCTCATGTCCCATACGTGTACGGAGACCTATTGTGAGTTTCTACATCTACTCCAAGATCTTTCTGTCTTCGGGATAACCACTTCTACCATTTCTCTCATTGCAATATTACCAGGGATCCCATAGCCAGCTTACTTCCAACGTTTGCAAGACTTGCCATTCAGTATGTTTACTGCCGTGCTGAATCCATAGCTGTCTGGTGCAACGAGGTCTACTAGTTCCAACTCTTCACCCACTTGCCAATCACTGCCAGATAGTTGAGTCCGATATGTAATTTAATCATTCTGGTCACCATGTCATAGACCTTCTTGGAGCGACACCATTGTATGTCTGTAGCCTTCATGCTATTGCCGATTTGAATGTGATGACACTTTGTTTTTGCCAACGCCTAACATCATCATCTGTCCGTTTTATCAGTACATAGTACTGGAGGCAGTTGCTGAACCGCCGATAAACTGGCTCTAACAGACATCAGTGATATATGGTGACACACACAATGCTATGTCAGTGAACTCACTTCAGATTTCACTGTCTATTGATCAACAACCACAGGGCAGAACTTAACTTTCAAACAGCTTGGATGGCTGCTTAGGCACGAATACCTATGTTAGATTCATTTTACTAGCATTATCATTTAGAGAATTGTGTTTCATTCTTGATTGGATGCATTGAGGAGCTGTGCAACTGGTTGTTTCTTCCCATACTCGCAGGCTAACAGGGCGCGGTTACATGGAGCGTTAATTCCTTAGGCATTGATCTACGTTCGTCGATAGACACAGAAACATCGCTTTTTAGCTCTTCACAAATTTTCTGAGACCATCATCATTCCTTCTGCAATCAAGAAGATTGATGTTCAACATCGTCAGAGCTTCCACCCCAAATGGCTACCATAACCGATTCCAGTCCACAATGACTCTATGTTGTGAATATATCAGTGACCGATTCCTGAGCTGTTTCTTCTATTAATTCGTCTTCCAGTACACCCACCCCACCCACTTAGCGCATGGTTTTAACTGGTTCAAGTGAAGTGCCAACTTCACATTTGGGGCCAACAGATAATACGTGGCAATGGTAGCCATTGACCGACGTCGTGTGGTATGAGCACTGGTCGGCGAGAGTCTAGACTGATCACCAACCTTCTACACCCGCGACATTACATAGACAGATGTACAGTTAAAGTAAGAATCATATTACCTCGGAGACGACCAGATAAAAACTGTAGATCAATATTCATTAGTTAGAACTCTCTTCAAAAGGAATAGCAGATTTTACTCATGCAAAAAGAGAAGTCTTCAACACAGAAATAAAGCTATGTTCCAATTACTTAGAATAATCAAAGAATATGATTTACCATTTGACCTCCAATACAGCTTATTCGACAGCATGATAATGTGGGGTTTCGTAAATCAAGATATGCTCAAAGCTTGCCAAATTCAATTTTTGATATATCCACTAAAGGCAAAGAAAAGCCCACCAAAAGTGGTGATGTATAGTCAAAGAAAAGCACATCAAATGTGATGATGTATAGGTCATATGATGTATGCCGAAACAGGTCGCTATCCCGCGTGAATCATTGTTAAAACGAATATGAGACGGCTCTCAGGCTAACGCAGACTATGGTAAATTATCATCGTCGAACGTGATCAAAACTTCAACTTTAAATGCCTGCAGAAAATAAAATCAATACTTTCAGGAAATAGGAGAAGACTTAATTAACGCAGACTTTATCTCAAAAAGCGCTTAGTCAAACTGACAAAGGAAAATTTACAAACGCAGTAGATTAGAACCTGGAAAATCAGCTTCAAACATTCACCAGGTTATATGGAAATCAATGAGGAACTTCAATATGGCAAATATCTAATAGCATAACCAGCTAAAGGCCTTAAACCACACATTGAGATTTAAGACCGGACGATACACAAAAACCGACAGAAAAGATAGACTATGTACGATCTGCAATAAACTAGATGACGAAAAATGCATTCCCTATGACTGCGTCAAATACACCGACGTCAGAACGGATGCAAGGCATCCCGTACCATTGCCAACTCGTGCCATGTCAACTTGTACCAAGTGGATGGTCAACTTGTATCACTTTTTTGACAACTCGTACCCCATTTTTAGTAGTGTTCGTTATTCGTATAAAAATCGGTATTCGAATATTCGAATCTTTCAGATGAGACCTAAATAGACCGAAATATCGTCGGTAATCGTGTAAAACATAGAGTTTTCAATACAATTTAAGACAATTTTGTATTTTTCCATAAATATTTAAATATTCTTATTCAGCGAATATTCGTTGATATAGGTCTATATGAATGAATATTCGAATATGGACCGAACACTAGTATTTAGACAACTCGTACCAAACAATGGCCAGGTCGTACAACCATTAGTTCCATTATAAATGAGGTACGAGTTGACCAAGTTCTGGTACGAATTGTCTCATAAATGAGGTACGAATTGACCTTACTCTGGTACGAGTTGGCCATCCATTTCATACAAGTTGACTTAAAATCTTGTATCATACAACTTTTATGATAGCATGTTGCTAATATGTATAGCAATTATTCAGTCAAATCAATGCGAAATAAAATAAATTCAAATCGTATACGCAATGACGAGTTAGCCATCTTTTCTGAGTATAAACTTGTCAAAGAGCTTATTTTCAGCAACTCTAAAATAGGTCTTCCAGTCACCGACATCGCCTGTAGTAATAATAATAATAATAATAATAATAATAATAATAATAATAATAATAATAATAATAATAACAATAATGATGATGATGATGATGATGATGATGATGATGATAATAATAATACTAATAATAATAATAATAATAATAATAATAATAATAATAATAATAATAATAATAATAATAAAACGGACTTGGAAAGCTGAAGTTATCACAAATGTTTATCTTTCTTCTATTTATAATCTCTTCTAGCATTGATGTGATTAAAGAAAAATTAGTACGTGCCAGAAGATGCCAGTCTCAGCCTCGGTCGATCTCGATTCTGAAAACCAATGGATACGTCCACTTCTATCTTTAGCTAAGTTCTGCCCATGTTTTGCGCGTGTTGGGATCAATTTATAAATTTTGAATCCCAAATTTCCAGAATCCCAATTTCATTGTAGCTATACGGCTATCTTGTTGAATATTTTGAAACTAATTTGACTGGGGACTGTTACTGCCTATGGCAGAAGCAGCGTCCAGTAAAATTAGTTTCAAAATATTCAACAAAATGTTTATTAAATGGTAAAGACATACAATTGACGGAGTATTGTCTGTCAATTATGATTGTGACATCAGCCTATGCGAAGTAATCGATTGTGAATACATGAGTGGTAGATTGGATTCATCAATTCCGCGTCTGGCTGAGTGCTTGTCAGACCTTATACATGACATGCTGTTCCAGGATTCTTTGAGTGATGAAAAAACCACTGATGATTGACACCTAGCCCAACAGACAAACAAACACTGGTGATTGACACACACCCAAACAGACGAACAGCCACTGGTTATTGGCATCTAGCCGAACATACGAACAGTCACTGCCGATTGGCGCACGCCGGAACACAGGAATCAATAAACCAGTCATTATTGTTACCCACCCGAACATACAAATGCATAAAGCTTCAGGTTACTGACTATTGGACGTAGAACATAAGCCGCGTCTAGCAGCCCCACAATCAGACAGTGTTATTACGTCACATTAGTCACATATCTGATTGTGTAAGCTGTTTAAAGGGATGCTAATCTCATCTTAAATGTTATATTGCACCGATAGATTATGGTTTATATATTCCATATCATTCATATCCTGTCAGATTCCTTCATCTATATCACAATTATCTGCTTTGTAATATCGCGCAAATGCCGAACAGTGACGCCCTCATCACGTTGAATATTTTGAAACTAATATGGCAGCAACAACTTCCAGTTAAATTAGTTTGAAAATATTCAACAGCTTACTTGTATGATTGCTTTTATACCACATTGTCAAACAATAGCAGGTACCTCTATGACTGAGCGTAGATACCGAGGCAGACACGCTAGGTATTTTATTATTGGTTGAAACGTAAATCATGACAGCCATCATAGTCTGTAGAAATGTATCAGCATTTAACTATTAAAACCCGAAAATCTTTCGTTGTCGGCATGATAAAAACCTACAATGTCAGGAATGGATTATGGGTTGCAAATTCTGCCACCTGAATGGTTAGGATAAGATAAGGTGGGATTTCCGTTAAGTATACGTTGTCAGCAACTTATCGACTAGAACTCAATGCAATAACAATGGCGGATTCAAAGGGCGGGCATACCCTGCGTACGCGCCGCCTCTCCACCCCACCCACGCCTAATTTTGTCAAAATCTACAAATCAACCCACCCCTTTTAAAATCAAACCTAACATTTTACCTTGAAAGCAAACTAAGTATGCTTTTGTACCACTCAGAATCTCGGAAATCGGTTCTTAATATATCAGAATTCACAACATTTCACTGTGCGTTACAACATCAATTTAGACAAATCTTAGCTAGCTATCCGTCCTCCCATCAATTTAGAAGGACATTTTTCACAACTGAATAATATGGTCTGGTACCCATTAAGAACAGTGAAGCCCCGTTTAAGTACACCAAAACAGCTGACTCAATAATCTAACTGCGCAATACCTTGTATTTAAAAAGCATTGCATCTATCCTAGTTATAGTAGAAAAGGTTATGCCGACGTGCGACGATAACAGATTTTTACTCTATACTATTAAATGTCCAAAATATTCACTAACGTGAGTTGTTTTACACTATATTTTGCTGGGGGCAAGAACAAAGGCATTACTTGTTCAGTGTCGTTCCCGTCAAAGTTTTCTGCCAATCCCGACAATCTCGACCAACCACTATTTTGAAAATACGCGACTCTTGTAATCACGTTATTTAAGTTTTGGGTTGGCTAATGATTTTTTTTGTTTGAACAGAATTTATTTTTGTTCAAATGCGAGCACGAAAAGACACGTGTCTTATAACCGAGTCTCCTATACACATACAAATGCAATGCAAGAAATGCATCAAGGTGGCGGATTGCAATAATAATAAATAACATTTGACCCCTTCAGCGGCTTCTGCAATGGTCTTGAAAATGTCCATTCGCAGACCAAGGCAAGACCATTCCCGAAAATTCACCACTAGAATGTCTCGATAATAGAGCCTAATGACTAGTTCAGCGGTGGATGCTAAAATAACGATTCTCTCCTTGTCCATAAATGGGCGATGAGAAAATTGCTGCTATCTTAAGCAGACTTGAGTGTTAAAGGGTTAAAGACAAATGGAATAATGCATTATATGAAGATACACCTCATTTTATACTAGATGTTCAGATTATATCCAACACATAAACTACGAATGTGATTACAAACCAATTCTGCTACCTCGTTCACTGAGTGACTAGAGATTAAGAGGAATCCAAGCTGTCACTCAAACATCAGTACTGGCGTTGTGATTAAAATACCTCGCTTGTTAGCTGACGTCAATGACGTATGTCCGACGCAGTAAATGTCCGACGACAGGCGTCTGAATTGTGTGCTTGGGCTGAATTTACAATTTAATAAATAGATAGTTGAATTATTTTTACACTAATTTGAAATGGGGATATTGCTGCTATAAACAAAATATCACAATAATCAATAGCTAGCCTATATAGTTCCCATAAGATCTAGATTCTAGTGTGGTGGCTCCGCAATCGATTAGAATACATGAACAGAGTTGGTGGCGCTTGGCTAGAAATGTGCGTGATAATGCCTACAGATAGAAATGAATACCTTTATTGGAGGTTTCTAGAACAAGCCTGCAAATTATCAACATTGTTCAACATTCTAAAACTTTTATTTAGATACATTGTTACACATTTAGAATACACGGGGTGGGGTGGGGGCGGGTTATGTCCCCTCCCTCTCCAACCACACCGCCCCCAACCCCACCCACCCCCATAACAACTGTCACATCAATTTGATAAACCATAAAAGCAATAACGCAATCTTATCGACATTATCAAGACAAGCATCACCACCGGACCCACCACCGTCCTGCAATATCATATGTACTGGATGTACGGCTATAAGTCCCAGCTCTGTAGCACATCTATCCGACCTAATAAACCGTATTTAAATAAACCATGTTTAAACAAAAAGTACTTCCGAAAACATTCCCTGTTGGCATCTTACAGTGCCAGTACTGGCCCGATATTGGCCCAGTACCGGTCCTGTAAGTCGCGCCATCAGGGGTGTCTATGAAATTTGGATATAACATAGTCCATTACCTGATCAAATTGAAGCACACTCCACAACCGCGCGCGCGCACACATACTAATTCAAGACGACAATGAGTCATACGGTAAGTTTGAACAACGCTGAGAACAATGGCGCCTCTGCTCACGGAGGAGAAAAGATAAGACAGGGTGTTGGCTGTAAGAGGGAGAGCGAGAGGTTAAGAGAGAGAGAGCGAGGGAGAGAGAGAGAGAGAGAGAGAGAGAGAGAGAGAGAGAGAGAGAGAGAGAGAGAGATAGATGAGAGGTGGGATCTGGCTCATAGTGGGGGTCACTCATACCTGTACACCTGAGGTGAGGTGGTGTGAATTTATGGGGGTCGATTGTGGGTAAGTATTGATGTTATCGAATAGTTACTTTTGGTATGGCGTTTCGTGTCTCGTATGTATTGGCATACACGCATTGAGATTAAAAGGTTCTGTTGTAGATCCAGGTCTGCATCCTCATACAGATGTATGCTAATTGCTAAGGACGTGGGACAGATGCCATTAAAGGATAACTCGTTATGGAGTTGGGATCTTTGGAATTATAGGGAGGACAGTAGAAGAGAAAATGATCGGCTGATTCATCAGGGTCACATTGACACTTGGGGGTGTCAGAAAAGTGATTGCTGAACAGATCCGTTCTGACTGCTACAACCATTACGGAGACTACACATGCTTGTGTTGACTAGTCTGGTACCAGCAGAGAACCACAACTGTGGTGGACATGTAGGAAACATCGCTTTAAGTTTGCTTTTATATTCTCTTAGAGAAGTTGATGAAGTTATAGGGGTTAGAAGGGTATTCCAGGCACGAACAGTTGCTGGGGAAAAAGGAGTTTCGACGGAGTTCAGTACGGCAGCGGAGAGGTGTTAGTGTGTTGACATGACGTATGTTATAAGGGTTTCTGTTTTGAGAAAGCTATGGGAGATGGTCTGATAGAGTAGCAGAAGTCATCCCATTAATGATCTATGGGTTTCGTGTCTGCGACAAAATTGGTCCAAATCCTGGTGCTCGCGGTACGAGTCATGCTACCTATCGTTATAAGCGCATCTTTTTGTATATTTTGTAGTCTGTACACTATATATTCAGGTATGTTGTCCCAAATGATATCGGCGTATTCTAGTGATTGCCTAATAAAACTGTTGTACATGATGTCCAAACATATTTAATGCCTTTAAGTAGGGAAAATTTGTGTTGCGCATTTGATAAAAGGTTATCTACGTGGCCAGGCCTGTTCCCTTTGTTATTAAAGTTAATGCCAAGATGCTTGTGATTATTGGATGGGGGAGGGTTTCATAGTTTCCAAATTTAATGGGAAAGACGGCGGGGTTGTTGCACAGGGAAATGAAAAGGGATGAGGTCTTCGCCCCATTTATAACCACTCGTTGGTGACGATTTGTTAAATAACTCTTGAATCATGCAGGCAGGCATAAAAGGCTAATTTTTAAAGTAAACCCCTGTGCCACACTTGGTCGAAGACTTTGGAGATGTCAAGAAAAAGGGATACGACGTCATTTTTGTTGTCACGCGCAAGAATTATTCCGTTATAAATGTCTAGAAGTTAGTTGACTGTCGAGTTAGATGGAAGAAAGCCGAACTGATAGGGTGGAATGTCGTTTCTGATGTGGTTGTAAACATATTTGAAGAGAGTTTATTATATAACCTTGCTTAAACATCCTAGGAGTGAGATTGGGCAGTAATTTGAGCTAAGATTTTACTCACCCTTTTTAAAGATTGGTGTGACGTTGGCGTTTTTTCAAAGAAGTAGGAGACCGCGATGTGATAAGCAACTGGTTGAGGAAAACGAGCTAGGATTGGGTCTAGTACTTCTTTGACCTCAGATAACACTTTTGAGAGTTAGACAATCGGGGCCTACTTCCTTGGAGGTGTCGACAGCCTTGGGGTGTCTAAATTTGAAAGAACGTCAAGGACGCCCCTGTTAGTTATAGAGATAAGAATTAGACAATTATCAATGTAAGGTGACAGGGGAGGTAATTGTGCATTTTGAGTCGTCAATTGTTGTCATTTGAGAAAAGTAGTGATTGCGAAGCTCTGCCTTCTCAGAAAGAGCATTGGGAAAAGAGCCATCTTGACACCTGCGGGGTGGTATTACGTTGAAATTGGAATTAGAATCATAAAGGAATGATTTGCAGATTTTCCACCACTGTTTTGTGCCAGTTTCTCTGCTTTTGGTTTTATATGCCAGTTTAGTTCTGAACTCGTATTTATCTGTTCGTACACGTGTACTTACTAGATTCATCTGCGGTTTGAAATTGGCAATATCTTGGTAGTGTTTATTTTTCCTAGATTTCTTAAATATCTTTTCACAAATTCACCATTTCATGTTTAATTTTGGTTGTCATACATGGTTTGTCGGTTTAGATTTATTGTGATTGTTTTGTTTGAGATTGAGGTCTTACCTGCCTTGATAATATGTGATGTTATAGTCTGGCACCAAGTGTCAACGTCATTGTCGCCAGATAGAGTATTCCCAGGAGGCATCAATTAGGTATGCCCTGAAGTGGCGCGTGTAGGTATGGTGTTTTGGTATACAAGAAGTTAGTAGGTCTATTAGGTGCACCGGAATGTGATCACTCTCAAACTGGACCAGTACACCACATCATTTCACGACTTGGGCATTGTTGATAATAATGGGGTCTAATAGGGAATTAGTGGACGGACGAGTTGTTTCGGTAGTCAGTTGATGCAAGTGTTGATGCTGCCGTGTAAATTGTGTTTGCGTGTGTTTAGCAAATCATCACTGAGATCACCAAGTAGGATTGAGATTTTTGGTTAGATTTAGGTCGCGGAAGTTATCAATGTTTTCGGATATGCGTTCCCATTTATCAACAGTGGTGTTAGGTGAATGGTAAAGCGCACACATCAACAACAGGGGATTGTCGTGAATCTCAATCCATATCATCTCGACATCGGTACATTCGTACTCAGCGCGTCGAGAGGCAGCAATGGTATCTGATATATAAATACATACCCTTCACTCACGCCTGGTGGCGGTCCCTGCGAAAAGGTTCCTGAAAACCAGATATAGATATTATATTGATGTTGGATTGCAGGGCGGGGGTTCACCAGGACATAAGTACATGCATTACTGTTACTGATTAAACAGCGTTAGGTCCGTTCATTAACATGGCACTTGCTGGGGGTTCTCAGAGGATGAGTATGTCCTGGCGATGGTGGTGTATAAGTGGCCACGGCGAGGTTGGATATTAGATATAAGCTAATGATTGAAGGTACAACGCCACAAACTGCTTCATTTTGCAGTATTTGCATAACAACACTTATTTAGTAATTCTCACAACTTTGCTGGCTTATAACATGAATATTTTCCCCAAAAAATAAATATTGTGGTTAGAGGAAACATGCACTTTCATAAGGAAATAAAGTTAATATGCTTCACCGTTCGTCGTCGCCATACAAAATAGAATGTGGGTACGGAGCGCAAGCTGGGTTTCATAATATCTAGGAAGATACGGCCGTCGAGGCATATCAGAGTCGTGGATAGTTAGTCACAGATTGCCGTGTTTGAAAACGTCCATTCGTTAGACTTAAAACCAGGTGTGAATTACGGTAGCACCTTATATAATTAGAAGAAATAATATCGACACCCCTCTCGTCATCGCTAACCGATGATAGTTCTGCATGGTTAGTGACCTCTCCCAATAATTTGGAGGTTGGCACCATATGTGATTCACCTCACTGCCACACAACAATATAAAGTGATACATTTTCTCAGATTCGAGAGATTTAAGATAATATATATATATATATATATATATATATATATATATATATATATATATATATATATATATATATATATATATATATATATATATATATATATATATATATATATATATATATATAAAGCAAAATGTCCACCCCAATTATATTGCTGTAAGTAGTGTATTGTTGCTAAAACGGCCTGAAATAGCTTCTCGGAAATGCAAAAATTCAAGCATGATTTTCTAGGGAAGACCAGCGGATACCATCAATTTGGGACACCGTAGACCCAACGCAAATTCCCATCGGTCTTAAAAGGTCGTAGGACGAACCGAGCGTATTTGAGAGGAATTCATTCGAGAGAACTTGACTTCGAAATCATAGTTCAAGCGGTACCCGTCTTTACCATTTAATAAACATTATGTTGAAAATTTGAAACTAATTTGACTGGGTGCTGTTACTGCCATCAAGAGAGAGAGAGAGAGAGAGAGAGAGAGAGAGAGAGAGAGAGAGAGAGAGAGAGAGAAGAGAGAGAGAGAGAGAGTGAGAGAGAGAGAAGAGAGAGAGAGGGAGGAGGGAGGGAGGGGGGGATGGAGGGAGGGAGAGAGAAGAGATAGAGAGCGAAAGAATGAGAGTGAGGCGTGATATATATATACATATATACATGTATATAGAGAGAGAGAGAGAGAGAGAGAGAGAGAGAGAGAGAGAGAGAGAGAGAGAGAGAGGGGAGGGAGGGAGTGAGGGAGAGAGGGAGAGCGAGCGAAGAGAGGGAGAGAGAGGGACAGAGGGGAGAGAGAGCGAGAGAGAGAGAGAGCGAGAGAGGGGGAGAGAGAGAGAGAGAGAGAGAGAGAGAGAGAGAGAGAGAGAGAGAGATAGAGAGAGAGAGAGAGAGAGAGAGAGAGAGAGAGAGAGAGAGAGAGATAGAGAGAGAGAGAGAGAGAGAGAGAGAGAGAGAGAGAGAGCGAGAGAGATAGAGTGAGAGAGAGAGAGTGAGAGAAAGAGAGTGAGAGAGAGGGAGAGAGAGAGAGGGACGGAGGGAGAGAGAGCGAAGAGAGAGAGAGGGGGAGAAAGCGAGAGAGGGGGAGAGAGAGGAGAGCGAGCGAGAGAGAGAGAGAGAGAGAGAGAGCGAGAGAGAGAGATAGAGTGAGAGAGATAGACTTAAAACCAGGTGTGAATTACGGTAGCACCTTATATAATTAGAAGAAATAATATCGACACCCCTCTCGTCATCGCCTAACCGATGATAGTTCTGCATGGTTAGTGACCTCTCCCAATAATTAACATCGTCGTGTCGTG
>CM067370.1:64328646-64365521 GCA_034401795.1 Chaetoderma sp. LZ-2023a | reverse complement strand
GCATGACACGTGTGTTCTCCCGTGTTTTGTCGCATTGTAAAGGGTTTCCATTTTCCGGATATTTCGGATTTTCTGAAATTTTCTTGGTTTTTTTATTTGTGATTGTGTGTGGGGTGATGGGGTGGGGTGGGGTGAGGTGGGGGGGGGGGGGGGGGGGGGGGGGGTCGACCGCGAATCATTGTCTGTGGTCACACACTTTCATGTGTTAAAATTTCAGCCAAACCAGACGATTAGCTTCCGAGATATCCACAGATCCAGAATTGTGTCTGAGCCGGATCAGGGTTTTTTTATCCTGATTCGCGTGCGCGCACTCAATGATCCGACCGCAATAACATCTTCCGCTTAATTACGGACAAATCGTTGTTTTTGTCAAGATAATCCTGTTCTAACCGATTAATTGTTATTTTATTAATTACACAAATTTTCTTAATTGTAATAAGGATAGCAATATCCTTTATTGTTCCAATAATATGTGTAGGCTACGCATTGATGCGAGTTTAAAAAGCAATACAGTATGTACCAATTAATAAAATGGCGCCATGTT
Source organism: Chaetoderma sp. LZ-2023a (assembly GCA_034401795.1). Lineage (NCBI taxonomy): Eukaryota > Metazoa > Mollusca > Caudofoveata > Chaetodermatida > Chaetodermatidae > Chaetoderma > Chaetoderma sp. LZ-2023a. The sequence goes on along the minus strand of CM067370.1, from coordinate 64,364,977 downwards.
ATATTTTGCGTGGAAACTTACACGTTTTAAATGTAAATATAAATAATAATGTAATAAAGTAACAGTCCGATTTAAAACTGCCAGTCCCTTGTGATTTTCAGTAAACATGGATTTATAATCATGGCGTCATTGTGGTAAGTACAGTGTAGACTACTATAGGTAGGTCTAAATAATCTCAAAATAGCTCTAAAACTAGAATGCGCGGTCAATGCACGCGCTTTCGTCAACTTTGACGTTCAGAAGCGCGCCCATACACACGAACGCGCACACGCACGCACGTACTCACCACGCACGCACGCAGGCACGCACGCACGCACGCACGCACGCACGCACGCCAACTCCACCCCACGCTAGGGTGGACCCTAATGTTAAACATCGCCTCGTAATCCGCAGTCATATGAGTAACCTGCATAGCAAATTTGGTTGAATTCCACCCAACTGTGCCGCTATACCCACCCCAATCTACGTCATCCACCCGCCCCTGGGTGGCGGGGATGCGGTGCCTAATATAAACAGTGTCTCGCAATCGCCAATCATATGGGTAAGTAAACATACCAAATTGGTTGAATTCTGCCGACTTTGACTTTTTGCAACTCCACAATAGTTTCGAAAGAGTTAATTTTTCGACCTTTCCACATAACCGGTTTAATCGCGCGCATGGGCTATTATTACCTTGTCGGTGCTGTCAGGTTTTTTGTGAGCGCTCTCTCCCCATCTATAGCTTCTAACAACACGATGATCCTCTATAACCGTTGTGGATAAGATCAGGATTAACTGGTTTGACCATATAGGTCAATATGTGATTGACAAGTTGTGTTGATAATTATTATGCTCCGTGATGATATAAAACGATTTTTCAGATTGCTCGGATTAAATCAGACTGCCGTGACTACTCAAAGTAATCAACCATATATTTATTTTAATTCGTTTTGTTGTTCAAATTGATTTTTTAAAGCATGGACTTTTAGAAATATATCTTTGATTGAATAATAGATGTATTACTCATAAAATGGCAATAACTAATTAATAAGTAAGCAAGTCGCTCATCGGCTTCTTCTAGAATATCGTACGTCCGTATTTGGTGATGTTAACACTTTCACCGCTCCAAAATCACATACAAGAAGCTGTTGAATATTCCGAAATTAGTTTGACTGGAAACCGTTGCTGCTTTAGGCGACAGAGGCTTTCAGTCAGATTAATTTCAAAACATTCAACAGAATAAGCTATATAACGTTAGAATCATACTTTTTCAGGGATTTGTCAGTGAAAGGCGCTTAATATTCTGTCGCCGTAGGAGTATTAGGAAGATAAAAGGCTAGGGATATCGTCAGTCAGGCTGAGAGGTGTTTAACCAGATTTAAGTACGTTTTTTGGGTTGACAAAGGAGAAACTGCGACACATGTTTCATACGGTGAAGTTAATATTATGTATTCGTTTCATTTTATCACATTTACATCTAATTTAGGTTATTCTTAATAATTATCTTGTTTTGCTAAGCGACTAAATAAAACAGTTACAAATTACTTTGAAAATAATGTGACTAGGTGTCGTTGGTGCCCTGGGTCCTGGCCAGTAGCGACATTCAGTCAATTCATTTTCAAAATAGGTAGCACGCCTTTATTATGTTTATGCATAGTTAAGGATAAAGTCGATTAAGATTTAAGATAAATAGTTTGGTGGAAATTAACAAAACACTGAGTTATTCTCGTCCACTTGAGTTACTCTTTATCATTTCGTTAAATCTAGTGTAGGCGTTTAGCCTAAAACGAACTTGTGTTTTTCTGACGCAAATATAAATTGGGTGTTGTCGCGGCGGTTGGTTTAAAATGAACCGGACTCAACCGGGTATTGACTGCGGATAGCAATGATAAGCTGCAGTTGTAGTCTGAGAAAATAACAGGAACTTGGTAGAGTGGTGCGTTTTATATGATTTTGCTTTGGACTCTTACAAGAAAACCGGAATAGGTAAGTAACTGCCGTTGCTAACATTAGTACCATGATGACGACCAGCGTTATTTACCACCAGCACCAAAAAACCCTAATGCCACACCCTCACTAGCATTCGTATCTCGCGAGATCTCCTTCGATTCGTGTATTCTCGTAGAGGTCACGCCTCTATTTTTAGATTGCGGCCCTAATCGAAATTCGTCACAGCAATCAGTAAAAGCCGTGGTAAACTTAATTTGCCACAGCAAATATTTGGCGTGGAACAAAATTGCAGACGTAGCTAGTTAAATGCAATTTTATCATAGGTACAAGGTTTCATTCATGATGTCATATTAAAGCAAGGTTCTACAGTTTAACAAAAGTAGAACAAAGATTATAATTAATGAAAACCGAAATAATGCTGTATTAGTGCTGTGGTCAACCAGTTCTCCACAACACTTTTGTGCCGTGGCTAAATCTTCCGAATTTCAAGGCCCGCCGCCGAATTAAGCCTATATATCCTTCAAATTTGTTCAAGAAAATTTCAAATTTCCTATAGAAAATCTCCATTTGCTGACCAAGAGAGGACTATTTTGAGAATTTAGCACTGGCATCACTGGCTCGGTTATCGTTTATAGTTTTCTCCTGGTTTGTAAATGGACATTTCTCAAGACCATTGCAGAAGCCATTTTGTCCATCTTTAGTGTTAAATGGATAACGTGGCACTTGTTAAGCCACTATCCCGATAAATGAGAGATTCATAGCTTAAAAAGTCAGACCTACTTTTACTAAAATGTTTCGAAGGCCTGAAGGCTTGTGTTTGTTTTTTAATAACGAATCTTTGGGGTTTTGCCTCCAAAATATCACCATGCTACGCTAGGCATATATAGCCTCTATGCCGCTGAACAAATCAGGAACTGTTGATGCACAAACTTGGTCTGTTAAATCCAGTTCTTTCATAATTAACCAGCCAAAAATGTGCTAGAGGAAAATGTTACTGATGTCATCATATGACCAAAGGTGGCAATGAATAGCTCTGTATTTTTTTCCCTTCCGTCATGCTATTAGTAACATTTTGTTCAAACAACCCCGACTAAAACGCATGCGTTACAGTAGGTTGTCAAGTCCAACAGGGCAGCCGGAAGTAACTCTCAGCACTACGGATGATCAGTCTGGCAAGGGAGACTGTTTTTCAGCAACTGTATCCGGTGAAGAAACATCCAGTCAGTTCATGATTTCTTCAACATGTGATCCGGAATCCACAACATCGATAAACGTTTTGACCAGCAACATTTTATAATTATAGAATAGAAGGGACATTGAACTCATTCCTACACAAGGGTTGAAAAAAGATAGATTTATATCTACCCATCTTGTAGTTTCACCAATTTTCCGGAGCTTATGTCTGAAACTCGATGACCAGATTTCTGCCTTCGTAGAAGAAAATATTAGCAGATCGGAAAGTAAGAACAATTCGAAATGTCATAAAAGAAAAGATTAAGCAGTCAGGAGTCCGGGAACATTAACGTAATGTTGGCAGAGAAATATTAGGAAGACACAAATATAAGGAGTCCAGAGGTGTATTTCTAGACCGTGTGCAGAAACCATCACGATTTCAAGCAACCCGCCAGACTTCAAACAGTTAAAGTTCTTCCCTGGTTAGGTATGTAGGCCTACAGACTGGAGCATACGAGACTGTTCTCCAAGATACATGAAGAAATCAGACACAAGACATTATATATTATTGTTCCCGGACAAAAAACACAGATCTGTGATAGCTACATACATGGAGCACGAGATTATATCTATTGAAACAGACAAATGTATAGAAAGGAATGGATTCAACACTCATGTCATCAGGACCACACATAATAATGATTACAGCGGTTCCGCAGCTCTGCCATACCGCCTCATGCACTGGTAGATGTATGGCATGCATAAATTGGTGCTTGTTCAGCTCACCGGCACTCGAATCCAGTTTTAGCTCTGACCCGGGCATCTCTAGCTAAGCTGCACCCACGATTTGCCTGTGTTGGGATCGATTGATCTCCGCACTCATTGAATCTCAATTTCCAGACAACTATACAGGTAAGCTGGTGAATAATTTGAAACTAATTTGACTGTGTGCTGTTCATGTCTATAGCAACAAAAGCACCTATTCAAATTAGTTTCAAAATTTTCAGCATAATGTTTATTAAATACCCAAGACATACAATTCGTACAACTTGACGGACAAACCGATGATGCAATTGAATATGATGTCAGCCTACAGGTAACGTGATATGATTGCTTGATAAACTGGATTCCTCTATTAAATACGTGATTTTGATGAGATAGGCAAGTGAAGGCAGACGGACAATCAGGATAATAGAACCTTCTTGATGCTCTACGTGAGATACGGATTCCAACGGAGGGGTCCAATCTGGCACTCAATTGTCTGACGTCATGATCAAATGCGCTATTTGTTAGCTGACGACACAATCGAAATACAGTCATGACGTACGTACGTCACGCAGTGGCACTGGAACGCCATGAACGTGTTTGAATTGTATGTCTTTTGTGAATTTAGAGTTTAATATATAATATGTTTAATATGTTGTTTACTTACCTTGAAATTGATATCTTGGGAATTTAGGGTTCAAAGTGTGCAGATGGATTCAAATTCGCGTACAAAGTGGCCGGAGCTTAGTTAGAAATGGGAGGGGCATAGCTAGACATGGATAATTATATTAGGCAAATGAATAAGCATCCCTTCCAGATAGCACTAATGACAGTTAGGACGGGTGTCATAATCCTACGTATCATATGCTGTTGCTACACACAATGCTTGCACAAGAGTGTTCCATTCGCAGGGGTAGAGATAGAATCTATTGGGAAATTGCACGCATGGGACCTAAAGTCGCCACAGGATTTCAGATCCAATCATTCGGAGAACAGGGAAAGATAACTTGGAAAGTCTGCTATAAGTAGGAGCATATTAAACTCTTCAAAAATGAAGACAATTGCGGGCTATCAACGCGTCCAATAGAAGAAAGCCAAATCAGGTATCAGGGACCTTATCACGCATGCACTACAATCCTCACAAACGGTGGAAACGGTTTCTATTAAATAAATAATTAGTCTTTTTTCTCATCAGGAAAACAGCGCGATTGAAGTTTGAGTCGAGATTTATTCATGGTTATCTATGTGGTATATGTATCTTTTAATTACATAATTAGGGGATTAGTTAACTACACGATGGAGGAAGCATTCCTCACATGGACATATATCAAAAATTTGAAACGATATCGAGCAGCTATGTGCATATATACACGAGATCGAGCAGCTATGTGCATATATATATATATATATATTATATATATATATATATATATATATATATATATATATATATATATATATATATATATATTATATATATATATATATATATATATATATATATATATATATATATATAATATATATATATATATATATATATATATATATATATATATATATATATATATATCGAAAGTCGGAAATTTCTCATTCCGGTTACACCCAAGGGAGCAACTGTAACCGGGGCCGAGAGTATAAAGCCAACAGCAAAAACTGATATTCGGATTTCGATCCAACTGTTTCAGTGTAGGAAAATGTCAAGAAGAAGAGTTCCTAACCATTTGATCTATTCATTGAAGCCGAGAATTTGCATCCGGACGTCCTGCATCCTGTACGCAGATGCTCCACACTGGCTGATGACAGCAAGCACATCACTAATTCCGTGCAAATCGAGTGCAACTCTGGTTTATCGGACGGAGACAAACCAAATAAGTTGGAGAAGGACGCGCGTTTTCCACGCATTATGGACTCTCACACTCAAAGCCATGAGGCAAAGAAAATCATCCAAAAGTACTGGAAATTGCTAGAAATCAGTCCTAAGTGTAGAAGCACGTTTCCTACACTACCAATGTTTGGTTACAGAAAGGATCCCACTTTCAAATACACACTTGTCACGCCCAAACTTGAGTTTCCCGCCACTACAGGATTCCAAGGAACAACCACCCCCCCCCCATATATCTATCCATACAGCAGAAAATGAAGATTTTTCTGTCACACACACAATTTCATATACCTACTAACATACACACAATGTCACAAATACTATGTGGGAGAAACTAAACCTGGGTTCCACATACGGGTGAAAGAACATCTAAGGGATATAAAAAGAACACAAAAATACACCAATTGCTCAACATTTTGATTTGCCAAATCATAATGGGCAGAACGTGTTCTTTAAAATGATGCAAGTCCTTCCTCATACCCTGAGGCTCCTGGCAAAACTTATGTCAGAAAAGAACAAGTGAAGTAAGGGATACACCTGGTCCACACGCCAGATCCCATAGGGATCAACGATATAGATTGGTGATTCCAAAATCCGAGTTGTTTCTACCCTTAGAGTTAGACGTATTCAAATAGCTTAAACGCGATAACAAGCAAACCAATTTTAAAGTCATCCAGGATGCAATGTCTGAAAGACATATTCGTTGTAATTATTGGACTATATATAATTATTATTTGTATTGTCTGTACTGACTGGAATTTCTCAAATATATATCTTGAGGTGCATCCGGTACTTCTATAGTTTTTTTCTTATATAAGATTTGTCAAGATCCTCAGGGTTGTGAGGAAAAACATGCATAATTTTAACATTATGATTTGACAAATTAAAATGTGGAGCAACAGGGGTATTTTTTGTCATAGAAAAGGCCATCGGGGAGCAGATAGTTAACATCGGCCTCAGCTAAAATCCAAACGAAACCCTAACTAAAATACTCAAATGTATGGAATCATCAGCTACCAACGCCATATGAGTTCTAAAAAAAACAACCGAACTAGGTATACTGATGAACCTGCAGCAGTAAAACTATCAGCAAAGCAGAAAGCGTTGCGGCAGCGCATCTATCAAAGTGGCCAGAGTGAGGCCCGCACCAAACTACGCAGGGAACTCATTAGCAATCTGCGCCACGCTTAAAAGATCTTGCTATTCAGCTAGCAGACTCCCTAGCAGATTAAATCACTGCCACGGATGACTGTGTCACAAAATGTTCCAGGCAGCCCGAGCCCTGAGAGTTATTGCCTGCACACCACCACTCGCTGTATGCAACTCTGAAGGGCACTTTACCGGGACTCACCAGGGCAAAGCCGAAGCAATTGGAGAATGTTTCAATTAACAGTTCACTGACCACGCTGATGAGCTCTTGACCACGTTCTCATGAGACCTCAGGCCATAGCTAACACCAATTAAAACAGTAGAAATCGAGAAGGCACTCGAAGCGTTGACAAATGGGGTGCATCCGGTCCTGATGGCATGAGCAATGAACTATTCAAATTACGCATTTGGCATCATCTCAAAACCGATCACGTGCCTAATCAATTCAGCTTTTATGCATCACTTTCTCATCAATGGTGTAGGTCACTGCACATTTATTGCGCGATCCAAGCCCAAAGAAGCCACCTTGCGTAATACATCGTCGCTGTCCGTGAAGGTCGCCCAGCAAAAATGGTCCATGTTTGGCCATGTGCTAAGGATGCCAAAGGACACACCACAGCAGAGAGCCTTGGAATTTGCTCCACTAGAAGCCAGCAAATATAACGGCAGGAGAGGACGCCATTGCCTAAACCTGTTAAGCGTGTTACGACGTGACCTCAATAAAGCAGGACTCGATACACTCAAATCAAGAATGGCGCTGAGGAAGCTGAAGATCTTGGCCAAGAGCAAGAAACAGTGGTCAAGAGCGAAGAAGGACTGATTGCAGATGTAATGATAGTTCTACTACTGCAGCCGCAGAATACAGTAATCATACATACATATATTGCGGTATAAACAGCGCACATTTGAACACTGTTCAGTGCAGGTATATCAATTTCCAAGAGAAAATGCGAGAAAGCTGTAGCTCAGCGAAGTTAGCTGGATATTGGATATTGGATACTGAATATTCAATATCCCGCTACAGGAAATTGAATATTCAATATCCAGCTACAGGAAATTGAATATTCAATATCCAATATCCAATATCCAGCTAACTTCACTGAGGTGAAAGAGCTGTTGTATATTTCGATAATAAGATTCACCGGTTAAGGGAAGCCGGCAAAAAGGAATACCGGTAGAAAATCAACTTATCTGTACACCAATGCACAATTGCTCCGCAACAGTATTCTAGATGATCATTTAATTATTTAGTTAATTGGGTGTTTCTTGTAAACAGTTTTAGTTTATAAACCTATTGATATGTGGATCTGATTGAAACTGTTTAGATCCTAACAGGCTTGCACAGAAATGTATACAACTGAGATAGACCACGAGTCTGTCGTGTACTGGTCACATCTGGTTCTGTCATCCGGAATGGATGAATCCACTTTTATCTATGCCCTTCCCATCTTTAGCTAAGCTCCGCCCATGCTTTGCGTGTGTTGGGTCTATATATATACTGTTGCATATTTTGAAACTACGTTGACTGGGAGTTGTTATTGCCTATGGCAGCAGCAGCGCCAAGTCAAATTAGTTTTAAAATATTCAATAGATTCGAGAATGTTCATTAAATAGTAAAGACATACAATCCGTACAACGGGCGGAATAGTCTAGGTTCATGACGGAGTATTTCTGTCAGTTATGATTGCGACGTCAGCCTACATGTGAGGTAATATTTTATGACGTCGTATTATTGAGTGGCAGATTGAATTCATCCATTGATGGGATGGATGACACTACCGGGCCATAGCCAATGATAAGGTCAATAAGAGAAAACAGTAAACATAAACAAAGGTTTAGTAACAGGATTCGAGTTATCATCTGAACTCCTAAGTTAGGCCTACAGAGTTTCGGCTTAGTGACTGGTCTCTTGGGAGATACCTAAGATAACTAATAGAGCGGCCTAATCTAGTGTGTGGCGTCATTCTCAATAGACTACGAATCCAAAATGCTGCAATAATGCCAGCAAATATATCGCCAAATGTATCTTTAAAATTTAGTTTGGGACAATAATTAATTTCGTAAGAAGACTCCATCAGGCAAGCATACAACTAATTGCACTAAAGGCATTGTTATACAACAAACAGTAGCATCGTGTGCTCCCCCACCTAATGTATCAAGTAATACTCAGTCTCATAAGAGGTCAATCAAGTATGTGTCTCAACCACTAATTCAGGAGCACACACATGGAAACAAGCGCATCTGGCCACAGAGAGTACATGATGCATCACAGATCATAGCTGATGTTAGGTCTTCAGTACAGGAAGTTGCGTATTGTAAAGATTTTTTGTGGTTCTTGTCCCGCCCGCGTGTTAGTTTGAAATGCCCCCAAGAAGAAGACATACAAACCATGCCTGGGTGGTGTGGGTTCAATGCGTTGATTAGGGAGAATGAGCTGATTCCATTACCACACAGAGTTCGGTACCTGCCAGTGATTTATAACCCACCAACAGATTTAAATGCGGTTTACACTTTAATGCATAGGTCAATAGAAATAGTTGACATGATTAATAATTGTTCCACTCAACAAGATCATCAACCTTCGGTTCATATTGTTTGTGACCAAGCTGTGTATGCGAAGGCACTCGAAATATATTTCTCACCTCTGCATGACAGTCTAAGTAGAATCGTATTGCGCATGGGTGCATTTCACATCATCATCAACTTCCTGGCTATTCTTGGTCGTCGATTTGGAAGTGCTGGTTTGCGTGACGTCTTAATCGAGTCAGATGTTCTCGCTACAGGATCTGTAGATGCAACACTTAATGGTCATCACTACAACACAGGGATTCGTGTACATAAGCTAGTAGCCGAAGCTCTAGGTAGACTTCGATGGGCGGCGTTCACAGAGTGGAATAAAGAACAGCCAAATCCTCTTAACTTTGACACCTTAGCTACTGCCATCAATGAGGTGCGGCAAAATTCATGCAAAGAAACTGCAGAGCTGTTGCTGGAATCAGATATCTTTGTGTCGACACAACATTCTTTCAAAGAGTTCTGTTTATCACTTGTTCCAAATGGGTTATTATGGTCATCATACATTGATATGATCAACATTCTGCTGCAAGTCATACGCTCAATAAGGGAAGCAGATTGGACATTGCATATCCAATGCTTACTAGCAATGATGCCATGGTTTGCTGCATATGACAGGACTAATTATGCACGATACCTTCCTGCATATATTCTGCAAATGATAAATCTCCCACAAACACACCCAGATGCACATAAGCTTTAGATGCAAGGTGAATTCGCTGTACAACGTTCAAGGACAAATGTATTTGGTCGTATTCCTCATGATCAAACAATTGAAGTAACAGTAAATCGGGATACTGAAACGCGTGGCAGCATTATAGGGATCACATTAAATCCAGGTGCTGTGTTGAAATGGATGGTTCTAAGAGCTGACCGTGGCGAGTATCTTCGATCGTGTCATGAACTGTCTGGACAAGTTAGTTCTGATAGCAGCAACAGACCTAAGGATGCTGGGAACAAGCGAATCGCTGATGATGAAGCTGCAGTGCAATGTGTAGAATCATGCATAAACAACTGGTTAAATACTTTTCAAGCAGATCAGAAATTGTGTCATCTTGCGTCAGGAAGACATGCCCCCCCCCCCCCAGAGGATGTTACATCTGATCTGATGAACGCACGTGAGAAAGGGGAAGCAGCTTTTCAAGAATTTGTGAGTGCTAGACTGGATCTATCTGGATCTATGCTCCAATACCAAAGATGAAGTAAAAAATATTTGCCTCTCTTGAGAAACAAAAATTGCCACAAACCAGTAAGCAGATACCCGTCTTGAAATCCACTCGTGAACTTGTTGGCAAATTGTTTGTTATTGGTCAGAGCAGAAATATCTCGCTCACAGAACTATTAAAACATTGCCTAGGGCCATATCCGCTATCTATTATAACACCAGAGGGCAGTCTAGTAAAGACTGTCAAAGCGTCTTTGCTTCGAGAACTTGAGAAGAACTGTGAAACATTCGAAGTATTACCAGATGATAGCGTGCACATTATAGATGTCATGGCAATCTTGCACACACAAATTGTAAATCCAGTAATGACCTACAAAGATTTGGCAACTCAAATTTTCAAGAGCAATATCCGAGGTGTCAAAGCATCATCGCGTATTGACTGGGTAGTAGACACTTACCCTGAGATTTCAATTAAAATCTCAGAACGCTCTCATCGCATCTCTTCTGCAGCAGGTTCCCTTAAAACAACCATTAACTCGGAGAATCAAAAAATTTACCATCAGTTCAAAAGGTCACTACAGAGCCCACAATTCAAACAGGAACTGATGCAGTTTCTCGCCAAGACGAGGCAACAGCCTATGTATGCCCACCTTTTAATGGGGCGGTCACTCCATCTGACACATGGGGAAGAATGGTGAAACAAATCAAATATATGCACAACCTCTCCCTGAGCTGTTTTGTAATCATGAAGAGGCCGACAGTCACATGCTTCTACATGCTGCTCATGCTGATAAACATGACTCATCCACCATCGTTCTTAAGTCACCTGATACAGACGTTGCAGTGATGGCTATCGGAATGTGTCATGAGATTAAATCACGGCTTATTTTCACCACGGGTACAAAGCAACGGAAACGGCACGTTAAACTAACAAGCATAGGTTCTGTTTTGGGACCACATGTCTGCAATGCCATGATAGGATGTCACGCATTCAGTGGCTGCGATTCGACCAGTGCGTTTGTTGGTAAATACAAAGCTTTGGGACTAAAACTTGTTAAGAATAACCCAGCATTTAGAAACGCTATGTGCCAGCTTGGTATATCCTTTCTCGCTGATGAAGAGGTTTTACAAGTTGGCGAGGCGGCAGTGTGTGCTTTGTACGGTCATCCTAAAGAACTGGACGTTAATAGACTGCGCCGTGCAATGGTTGGATCTAGAACAACTGATCCAGCAAAGTTTCCACCATGTAAAGATGCGTGCATAAATCACATTAAGCGTGCCAACTATCAGGCAGCCATTTGGCGCCACTGTTTTTGGAACCCCAGCTAGTTATTCCTTCTCCACATGGCAACGAATGGATCGTCGGAGAGGAGATTTCTCCACACTAGATAGACATTTCGGCTTCCCCAAATGCTGTGCTAGAATGCGTTAGTTGCAAGTGTAAAATATGTTCTGGTGCTCGTTGCACTTGTAAGCATTACAATTTTAAATTTACCGATGCTTTGGTGTTTGTGTGACCAACAGCATTGTGAGAACAGGCATGCTGTAACTTCAATTAGGGACGAAGACCCACTTCTGTCTGATGATGATTCGGATATAGAATAATTTGTGCCACGTCAGTAGCGCTAACTGTCATATCAATGCTACAGAGAGTAGAAGAATTTCTGTACATTTCAATAGTAATTGATATATGAACAATCTGTTATAATATATAAGCATCATTTTAATGGTATCATGAACATTAATACGCCTTGATTCTGAAAAATGACCCATGTATACTGGATTGTACAATTACTTATGTAAAACTATAAAAGATTGTCGTAGAAAGATAACGGGCTAGTCACTGTTGCATAATTGAGCTAAAATATAATAGTATCATACATAAAATTGTAAAATTGACGTATTTTCATTATTTTCCTATATTTCCGGAAATGCGTATTACTCCTAATCGAAATGTGCGATTTTCTGTCATTTCGGACACTTGAAATTTTGGTTAATGTTTTTCAATTATCGCCTCATGGCTCAAATAAAAAGAAAAAGACAAGAAACCTATGTTGTACCAGGGGTGCAACGGATTTTAAAATTTCCAGAACAGCCCCACTATGGCTGCTTCGGTATGGCAAACCGTAGCGGCACAACTGGTCATCGCGTTTAATCCACTTGACCTGGAAGGAAAAGTGAGCTTATGCCATGGTCACTGTTCGTCGTCTATTTTCCGGCGTCCATGTTGGATTTTCAGAAAATGTTTAGGAAATCGCGTAAGAGTCTGTTCCGTATTAACCTCTTGGCGGACGATTCTAGCCAAAATTGGCTGGAAACCCCGTAGAGTAGGAGTCTTCAGAACACTTATAGCGATATTTGAGTCGTCAATTATCTAGTAGCCATCTTGAATTTCCTAAAATATCATCATTAACCATTTTTCGGATTTAACCCGAATTTAGCTTGAAGGACACTCGTGTCGTATTCGTCAATGAGCTTATACAGACATGCAAAGTCAAATTATTGCCGAGCATCTTGGATTTCTTAAAATCGCTGTGAAACTAGCTACACCTCTTGGCTCATTCAAACCAAACATGATGGTACGTTTCCGAACTCAACTTGTATACTGAATCTGCTTGTTAATCCTTTATACCAGCCGGGTTGACTTGTAAATTTTTTTTAGAAATTGTTTAAAAGCCGAATCCCCATTAACCGTTCGGTAGATTTCAACTGGACGTTTTATTTATGGGCTTCAGCCGTAACATAAGCATTAATGGCTATATCACCGGGAAAGAGGGCATTGTGTTTAGGTATGTGTGTACGTGTGTGTATGTTGGCCTGCGTTACTTCCGGAGCTGTATTTCAAAAACTACAGATCCCATTTGACTCAAATTTTACCGTAACAACGGTTTTTACCGCAAAACTATAATTTCCAAACTATAGCCGTGATCCGGATAAAAAACACGAGGTTATGGTGGAGTCACGAGGCGGGGAAGGGACGGGGGTGCAAATGCCACACACCCCTCCATGAATTCTTTGCCCTGGCCCACTTGCACCCTCACACGAGCCCCCCCCCCCGCACACACACACACGCACGCACGCACGCACCCCTCCGATAAGAATTTGCATGAAAATATTTCCCATACTTATTTCATTTAGATAGCAAAACAAGGATATTGTTTAGCGGTCAACTTGCAGTAAATGGCCTCATAGATATAATATTTAAAATTTTCCTGAACGGCCCCCCCCCCCTCCGCCTTGTGGGAGGGCGCCACCTCATCCATCAACATTGCCCACATGGGAAAACCTGCCATTGTCGTATACCATAGCAAAAATTGTATGGTGCCGCCACTGACGGGAGGTCGAGTGTGCAATCCATCATTGATCTTGTTTGCAAAACAATGGTCAGCTTCGATCAGAAATAAGTATTTCTGTTCATGATTACGTGGGGTTGTTTTATTTTCAGAAATGGGCCGCATACATGGAAATATTGTTTTAGTGGTGCTGCTTGTATTCTGTTGTGGAAAGACAACATCGACAGTCAGTAAGTAATAGTTACCTACTGAGATGTATTGTTATGTTAGTGTCAAGATAGCTAATATAATACCCCTCAAGATAATATATTGTGATGTGTGTGGGTGAGTAGCGTATATAGGTCTACATATAAGCTAACGGCATCAAACCCGTTACCATAAGCTTAATAGATTAGCTGTAGCAGAGCTAAACAGACAGGTTTTACTGGATGGACTAAGTTAAACTAACACCAAACTTACCAGGATTAACAAAGTCTCTGAGATTGAAATATACACAGGAATAGGATAAATGCATTGTACTATTGATAGAAGTACAGTAATAAAACTATAGGTGAATGTTGGTTACCATAACCCCGGTACCGGTAGTTCAGGTGTAGGCCGAGTTAAACTGAAAGGTTAACCTGTATGGGCTAAATCAAGGACATCCCAGAACTTAGGCAGAAATAACAAAAGTTCCTGACCTGAAAATATAGGGAGAAATGGGATGACAATGATATCTGATATCATCGATGCCTTCAGGCAGAATGCAAATATCAGGCAACAAGCAAGAAATTGTCCATTCTTAAATACAGTAAATAAATGTGTCCTCTGTAATCTGATCCCAGATCCCTTATTGATTGTACAGTATATTTGCGACGTAGGCGGCTTTGTCACAGATCTGACAGATCGATTTAGTCATATGCTAATTGAGAGTCGCATCTGAAAGGATAGTTTAATATCTATTGACCTGAAGTGTGTCCACTTATGGTCTGTTGACCAATTGATAATTATAATTTCACAAATATATTAGATGTATCAAAGGTCGTTGACGTGCAGCTTTAGATGTTAATCTGAAAGAGATCTTAAATATGATTATAAGACTGTGTTCACTCTACTACCCGGGGGTATGATAACGGATTGCACTCTGACTTTCAGGAACGATATCTATTTAAGAACAACATTTCAGCTAATAAATCCTGTCAACGACAAGGCAATCATACAGAAAAGCCGTTGGATATTTGTAATTTATAAATATAAATTAAGGAACGTGTTCTGTCTATTTCGATAGTCAGGTAAAGCACCTAATACTAAACATTAACAAATAT
Organism: Chaetoderma sp. LZ-2023a; assembly: GCA_034401795.1. Lineage (NCBI taxonomy): Eukaryota > Metazoa > Mollusca > Caudofoveata > Chaetodermatida > Chaetodermatidae > Chaetoderma > Chaetoderma sp. LZ-2023a. The sequence continues at coordinate 64,349,740 of CM067370.1, read as the reverse complement.
TATGAACATAATGTGACTAAACATGACCATTATACATTATAACATGCTCCAGAATATGGGTGTGTAATGCGTATTCTGGTTCATAACGACGGTCTAGAAAACAGGTTTCCGTCCCTTACTCTTTTGGATTATATCGGTGGCGTGCTGGCGGAGTAGATCGATCATTCGCGATTGAGCATGGTTGTCAGAAACATGAACAGGGGGGTGGGGGTGGGGTTGAAGCACTTTTTGGTGCAATAACGTTGCAATGATGTGGTATCAGATCTGAAATATGTGCTGGGCCGAAAGCTGGGCCGAAACATGCCATCGTCAGAAATCCAAAATGGTCGCCAGTGGCATCCAGTATGTTAATTGATGTTCACTGTCTGTAATTCATTCTATGTTTAGTGATTTCCCAACGTCGTTTCACTAAAAGATGGATTTGAGCGGTGATTGAAAATTATTTTGACTAAGCTAGTTCTATATCGTGTAATAAATCCAATTAACTTTCATACAATATGCTTATCGAAGATGGTTAGCTTAAACTAGCCTACATGTCTATATAGCCCTTTACACAATTGAATTTCACAAATATAACGTAGGTTTGGCCCGTTCTTTGGCAACATGTTCAACTATCATCAAACGGATTGCAGCCTGAGGGGGCGGGTGGGGTGGGGGGTGCGTTAGATTCATTGTCATAAAGAGAAAGACCGCTTTTTTAAACATGTCGAATTTGTTTTAAAACCTCAAACTTGTTTTGCGGCCTGAACAATCATCGAATCAGTTCAAGTTAAGTGGACTGGAAGCAAAACACCATATTTCTGACAAATTAATAATGTGTCACATCTGGCATCATGCCACAAAAATGATGAATCGTTTTGCTTTACACGGGCAGAATAGACGTTGTTTACAAGAAATTGTTTACGATTGTATATGTATTAATAACTAAATGTATCCTAGAATGTGGCGGGTAGAACTTTCATATTTGCACGAATGCTTTATAGGTAGTCAATAACTGTAGCCTAACATTAGTAAGGTGTCTTTCTGTGTAACCTGGAGGCTATCTGAAGGCATTCAACGAAACAATGTTCCAAATACATTGTCCATCCGCAACTGTTCTGACGTGGTATTCCAGAAGAGACTGGGAGAATAGGCGTCGTCGGCGGCCTCGTCGTAGTCGTAGTAGTTGTAGTAGTAGTAGTAGTAGTAGTAGTAGTAGTAGTAGTAGTAGTAGTAGTAGTAGTAGTAGTAGCACAATTAGTAACAGCAGCAGCAGCGGTGGCAGTGGAGGCTGAAGCAGCTGCAGCAGTAGAAGCAGGGATTTACCCAGGTCAAGGGGCCATCTTAATTGAATGCAGGTATGCACTTATGCGAACAAAAATACTACACGGTTTAAATGGATAGAGAAGATAAAAGCAAATTCTACCGTTAACAGGTTATGCTGAAACATTTGAGAAAACTACATAAATAAAACACAATAAACTATACAGGTAAAAACAGCTTTAGAAAATCAATTTAAACAGACGTGTAGAACTTACATCAGCCAGCGATTCAAGCCAGTTATCATTCTTTAAAATAAACTAAAAGACGACACATATTTGGAAAGATACTTCATAATTCTACCCACCATGATGCTACATGGTTATGCCATTTTAGAACGCTAAACCACAAATTAGCTATTGAGACTGCATGAGAGGTGGACGGGAACCGAAGAAAGCGAACGTCTTTGTGATATATGTAACTGCTAGAGATGAATTGCCCTTTCATTTTGCATGTCCCAAATATAATACGGAAAGACAAATATATATGCTTGAGTAACTACGCTACCAATTGCCCAATAGAAAAAACAGAAAGGTCCCATTAAATATGCAACAGGCCAATAGAAGGGCGACGATTAAGGCGGCTGCGCTCATTGGTCGAAAGACTCGAATTTGATTGGTCGCGAGCATAGGTCTTTTGTTCTCTCTCGACGAATCAAATTCGAGTAATTCTTGCGGCAAAAATGGTAGCGTGGCATAAGTCAAACATTGATGATGTCATCACCCTCTCAACCAATCAGCACAGCCACCTATATCGCTGCCCTTCTATTGGCCCGTTTCATATTGACAGAAGCCTAGTATACGTCCATCTCGACACCCTGGTCGGGTCGGCTCACGTGACAACCTCTATGTTCATTGCTGGGCCCTAATGATCTCCATGAAGAAACGTGGGACCTAATGTGTGGTGTCCTACCATGCGTCTGTCTCATCATCATGGTCGGGTCATGTGTCGGCCGCTACACTGTTTGGTGGGACTAATGAACCATAAAGCAATGGTGCATGGCCTAAGGTCAGTGTCATGGTCAAGTCAAGTGATACATGTAGACCAATCAGTATGGGCCACTTATCTCATTGCCCTATCTTTGGTACAATGTGTTCAGACATGTTCACTGGTGCCCATTGTAGGCCTAATGACCCGTGAAAAGGGCCTAAGTGGCCTAAGATCTGAACGTGGCCAGGTTGTGTGACATATGTAGGCCAATAGGCATAACTGCTTATCTCATCGCCCTAGCTTCGGCTCAATGTGTTCAGACATGTTCTGTTGAGTAGCTCCCAACCCTGCCCCACACCTTTGTGTGCAAGAGGGTATAAAAGTTGAGGAAGATCGTTAATTTACATGAATCTGAGGCCCCCCCACCCCATCCATTCGTTTATTGCATATATGCTGAGAATGACTAAAGTGAAATATTTAACGAGAAAGATTCGAACATGTGGCTATAAAGACATTTCCTATAGCCTTAAATGATGCTATAGGTTATCTCGCAAAAACAGATTGCTACGGTTGTCTGGGTTTTTAGTTGTCACTATTAATGTTGTTTAATCTACACACACACGCACATGTAACAACAACAACAACAACAACAACAACAACAACAACAACAACAACTACTACTACTACTACTACTACTATTACTACTACTACTACTACTACTACTACTAATACTACTACTACTACTACTACTACTACTACTACTACTACTACTACTACTACTACCAAAGCAACAGTAACAACCTCTGCAACAGAAACAGCAATTAGCAAGAGCCAATGAGTCTACAGAGGCATACGCAACAGTGGAGACCCTGTAATTTGTTATAAATCCTATAGAAACTAATAGGTCTTTGAGACCTATAGCCATAAATAATGCTCAGATAGTTTCAAAATATTGATCAGAATGGTGATGATTATTATTATTAATATTATAATATTATTATTATTATTATTATTATTATTATTATTATTATTATTATTATTATTATTATTAATATGGAGAGGTCTCAAATCATCAAGTCCTGATCTAGCTTATCGAGCATTCGTGACACTTATTTTACCCTAGCTCTATAATTATCAATATAAAGCATAACAACCAATAAGCTTGACTTCTGCACTCATGGCGATCTCGAGAAATAGACATTTTCAGATGTTGAGAATGTTATTTTTGAAACAATTTGCACTGTTTCTGTTACGCCAGATACTGACTACATTTTTTCCAAAAAGTAGCTATCTCGAAGTTTACGAATACCTAACGATGTGTACATGCTAAATTGTGCATCTGAATGTATATCTATCGATGGAGGTAACTTACTCTCAGGCATAATATTTCAGTAATAACAGTTGAAATCTGCATATAATCATCAGGGATTAGCGTCAACCATAAAATTATGTTACGGTTAAGTCACCTTATTTGAAGTTGTAGATTTCAAGGCATATTAGTCAAAGCATGTGTTAAAGAGATAATTAACACTGCTAAAGTAGGGTTTCATTCCCATCATGAGCCAGGGGTACAAAGAATCTTTAAGACGCTGGAGACATATTGTGAATTAATGGGCTTATCGTTGAGTCGCAATCAACCCACCCTTAAGAGATGCTGTTGGTCGTGTGTAGTGGTGATGCTGCTTGCCTGCTCTGCATTCCTGGTGACAATTTGTTCGATGATGCAGTGACGCAGACGTTGGTGTGTGGTGGTGGAAACTCAAAAACTGGACTCGGAGGTCGTGATTGGCATGGCTTTGCTTTTGGCGTAGATGCTGTCACTCTGCTTTGCTCTCCTTCGCCCAGCCTGATAAACATTGAGTATGAAAGGGTTGTTAGCGATTTGACGGCATGACTGTTAGGCTTCTTAATCCATAAACAGCACCATCCACATTCCACTTATTATTTCTAACAGCAACAGGTTATGATTTTAAGTTTTAGCTTGGAAAATTTCGTTTGCAAACACTAAATTTTTAAGTTTAATTTTTCCCGTTTCTTATTAATTTAATCACATGGCATTATTTTTAAGTTTTTATACTTTAGTTGATAGTATTATCTTCGGTTTCCTCTTTAATATTTTTTATTTCAAAATTTTTTGCCTAATTTCCATTTTAAGATTCATGTTTACAGACTGCCCTCCACCCCCAACCTCCATGTGAAATAAAGTAATTCCCCATCCCACCCCTCATTTACACGACATACAACATTGACGCATGCCAACAACAGCTTAATAGGCATCAACAGGCAACACAGAGACCCCTAGCAACATCTAAATTCTTTATGATCATTTCAGTTTTAATTCATTTCACAACCCCTCGGGGAAGCACCTCAAGATAGAGTCATGGCTCAAATACATCTCTGCGTAAGCGGCCAATAAAACCAACTGGAAAAAAATGTCGTGAATGAATGAATTTAATGTGCTAAATACATAAATCAAATAAAAAATTAAACAATTAGAAATAATTAAATGATTATTTCCATACAATTCAGATACGTTTTTTTAAGTTATCCAGCTCTGTAACATTGATGATTATGACGATGATGGAGCTGGTTGAAATATAATTCAGTATAATACGTTTCAGGGTCTTGCGCTCTATAAGTCATTGCAGACATACACCCGGCCATTCGTCAATGCTGTTGTTGTAATTTTCACAGTCTTTGGACCATTCAATACATCTGTGGATGTTTGAGCTCTCACAATGATATCCTCAGCACTATTATGATTAATGCTTTAACCCTTGGAAATGTTCCTAGAATGCATGCATCAGGCATGGTTGCGAGAATGTTATTTTGAAAATGTTCTCAGGTGAACATATGGAGTGCTTAATGAGCCAGTCATGCATTGGGGAAATTATCAAAATAAGGTTCTCTAAACGTGTAGAAGTGTACTTTCTAGCTGTATGTGATTCTGTTAAAGCACTAAGAGTAGCAGCAGCAACAGCAGCAGCAGCAGCAAAAAGCAGCAAAAGAACTCAGAGAAATCAACATTAATGTTAATGTGCGACTCTAAAAATGTCATCAACAAAGTTTCATTAGGAGTAAAGTCAAGGTTATTAGCGCCATTATTTTTTTAAAAGATGAATAATTTAAAACGATAGCCTCTTAACCATAAGTAATAGCTTCAGGATATTTATGTCGATGCAGATGATGTTGGGATGATAATGACAATGATGATAATGATGCTAAGGTTGATATTAGTGCTGATGATGATGATGATGATGATGATGATGATGATGATGATTATGATGAAGAAGATGATGATGATGATGATGATGATGATGATGATGATGATGATTTGATTATTATACAGATGATAATGTTCGCTACAGCTTGAGCTACATGGGTGTGGGAAGGATAATTATCTATATATGGAAAGTGGTGTGCGTGTGCCGTGAAATATTTATCATAAATCACTGGTTTCTTGTAGGTGAATGTGAACTATTTCTTCATATCCTTACTCAATAGTTTGTGATTTTTTGATACAGTGATTGTGTTAGGATAGCGGGAGATCATCTTTAGTCAGGTTTTCGACTGTAGCTAACAGTGTCGAACCCTATCCCCTTATTCCTAAAGTTTACCATTAACCCCATATCCTCACACATGCTCTTGATAATGCCTGTCCGTCTGTCCTTCTATTTGTACATGTAACTTTTAGGATGCATACTAATGAACTTGGTTATTTTGCTACCTGGGGGTACTTCGATAGTAAAATAACCGAGTCTGTCATAATATACAGATATTAGTCTAGGTCTAATTCGCCATTGAACATACACTATAGATAGAATCCATGTCATGATAAATACAGGCCATACCGACTGCTATGAGACTTTTGAGTAAGTGTGCCCTAGCATAACTCGTCATGAAAGCTGCGATGACTACATTTCTCTGATTATCGCTATGTAGGAATTCATCCAAATCGGTATAACACATTAAGAGATTGCTATCATTACATATCAATTAGCTTTCAATTTTCTATCAGCTAGCAGTTTCAACATTCACTCATGGGTATGCCCGTATTCATGCTTAGGGTATGGATTCAGTGAGAAATAACCCCATAACAAATTTAGAACCTGATTGCCGATTGCCGACCCATAAGCCACACCAAATCTACAGTAGGCCACACCTTTCGAAGAGCTTTTTCGCTATCGCTATGCGTGCATTCAGAACTTTCCAAATCATGAGCACACTTCCTACATTAGAGAAAGAACAATTGTGCATTACACCTGTACAGTAGTACTGGAAAAATTAAATCTTTAGGTGGTAGACATATACATTTTACGAGTCCAAAGTAAAAGTCGAGCTCATCTACCAGTTTGAAATCTATAAAGATGACTTCTGGAACTCCTAAATGGTACTCCTTCTTCTTACATATGTCATGGTAAAGCGACGTTATACCCACATGCGCTATGCACTCATTCTCAGAGGCTTTATGGTGCAAACTGATGGCATTAGTATAGTCTGCATAAAGTGCATCGTGAGGTATAAAGGGTTCGTGATAGATCCTTGTATTAAGAAAAGCCTTAATGCTATGGTCTTTAGGTTTCATAGACTTAAATTTGCTACTTCGCATTTCGCCTACTTTAACTCCCATATGCCTATGGTGACATGCTTTAGAAAAGGTCTTTTTATAAGACTCTGCTAAAGTCAAATTTGGTTTTTCACTGCAGCCCAGTTACACAGTAAACACTTAAGACATGCGTGCATATAGAGGCAGTAGTACTTGAAGTACCCATCAGTGTCAGGGCAGTTCCTGTCTACGAATCTACCCAATACCTCAGATTCGTTACCCATTAGAGTGTGCTGAATAACCACATCCCTCTTAGAATAAGCTATGTAATACTTTTTCACTATCTAGACTGAATATGGTTGGCAGCTGATACAGCTGAAATGGTAGAAACGCTAAACTGTTCTTAAACTGAATACCACTGACGTCTAGGAACACCACTTTGTTACCATTCAAAATTATGCGGTCAGGCTTAATCTGAGTGTTTCTAAATAACCATTCCATCACTAGATGTACGTCAAATCCTTGACTGTTATGAGTGACAGCTATGCCATCTTGAAGCGAAATAAATTTGTCCTTTTAAGGGCAGAATTCATAGAGTTTATCGTTAAAATCCACTTCATAAAATCTGCTAGAGACACATTACGCTTGAAGATAACCTACTAGAAGTATCACATGCATCGCAAACAGCGCAATATTCTGATAGAGGTTTGGCTGTGCATAGAGCACACGCTAGCTGCACTACAACGTAGATAACCTCGCGATGCTTCGTAGCCTGATTAGTTTCGAAATCGTAAAAATGACCTGTTGAGGTATCGAAGAGCCGTCATAATCATTATTCATGCATAGCTTACACTTTTTTGGTAAGCTCATGTAATCTTGATTATGACATTCTATATAGCATATGTGAATGTTTAAATTGACGTCAGACTTACAACTAGGACATTTTCCAGACCAGCAGACGTGCTTTAAAGCTTAAGCAACTTGTAACAATCGGGACAGTTTTTAAGTTCATCACAAATCTTAGACTCAATGTAATTGCTATAACATAGATTGCTTTTAAACCATCTAAAACATCTCTTGCAGAGTTAATTAGCATCTTGCTTACAGGGAGGGTTTGCCTTACATAAATGACAAAGTTGTATGCAAGAGTGTTTGTCTCAGTGGAACTGATCATAATAATAACCTTGACACAGCAAACCCTTAACGCTGCATATGTAGGCTTAATGACCATTATGCAGATAAAGGGGTAGAATTGCTGAACACCCATCAGCACACATGCACGCACGCACGCACGCACGCACGCACGCACACACGCACGCACGCATGCACGCACGCACACACACACACCGATATATACCTTTTTATCATCATCGACAATGTCTTGAAAAGCAGACAAATCATCCAAATCACAAGGTTTATCGCTAGGTACGCCTGCGCTAGCATGAAGATCGAGAGCCTTAGTTCATTGATAAACATTCACAAAGCATTCTGCAGAGATCACAAAACATCTACCAATTCGGCTAATTTTTTTGGCTGACACGAATTGACATGTTAGGGTCGAGATAACTGACTGATTACATTTAACATCATTGAGATATAATTTGGCAAGCCATATTAAACACAGAGTCAATGAAAATATCTCTCTGAGACTGACTGACTTCGGCTATAGCATGAGTAATGGAGGAAACTGAAATGTAGCAATAGCGAAGTTATCAAAGCATTTAAAATGTTATCAAGTCCTGCTTTCTTGAGGTCAGCTTGTAGCACGCTTGGCAGATCTATGCAATGACGTCCTCTCCTGGCTTTATATTTGCTGTCTGCGAGTAGGGCGAATTCCAAGGCTTGCTGTGCTGGTGTCTCTTCTGGCATCCTTAACACAGGACCAAACATGGCAACATCTAGTTTATCTAGAACTTCCTTTGGAGCTGCCCAACTGTTACAGTTATACAGCATCAAGGATACACAGGTTGCATTGTATAAATGTAGCCTTTTTATCAAGGGCATCTTTGATCTATGAATCCATAGCTTCCAGAAGGACTGGAAAGCTATGTTCCCCATGACACAGCGTGCAGCAATGTTAGCAGCACTTTGCCCAGGATTTTACTTTTCCTCCATGGTTGGGCGCCACGAAGTGGGTCGTCATTTTCTATAGTTTCATGCTAAATTGCTTTGTCAATAGGTATACATGGGTGAACTCTGTTTTGGATTCATTCATAAAGAGATTCTCAATTTTTATTTTGCTTGCAGCTATTGGGAGAAGTTCATCAAGGGGTTTCTTTTCCTCACCTATGAAGTCCACATAGTCGGCATATTCCATCTCTAGCGGCATACCCAGTATTGGCACTGGGAGATTTGGTCTTGTGGAACTTTGCCACATGGACTTCACTGCAGCAGCAAGGCAACAGGTGAAAAGCACCAGAGATAGAGTATCTCCCTGGGGAAGCCGATTGATGTCTCAAACTCTACAGACTTCACTGACTTGACTCGTACTCTCAGCTTGGTGTCTGCAAGCATTAGTCTCACTAGTCATAGCTCATCTGTGTTGCAACTGGCCTGGCGTAGTACATCTAGGATCCTTAAGCAATTTATTGTGTCGAAGTCTTGTGACATGTCAATGCCCATTTTGCCCATGCACTGTAATAGTGCACTGATATGGTCACACATTAGGCCATGCCTCCAGAGCTTAGGCCACACCCATTTGCTTCACAGGTTATTAGGCCCAGCAATGAGCATAGCGGGTGTCACGTGACCCAAACAGGGCAATGAGATGGATGCATGCTCGAACACTATACATTAGATCCCACCCTTTCTTCACGGAGATCATTATGGCCTGGCAACGAGCATAGAGGTTGTCACATGATCTGACTATGGTGTCGTGATGCATGTACACTTTGCCATGCTCCTTCTTACAGGTTAATATGTCTGCAATGCATCAGCTGGCGATTTATTAGTTAGCCTAAGCTATAGCGACGAGTTAAGCGCCTGTACTGATTGGCCTACAGACGTCATGTGACCTGGCCACATACCAGAACAACTTCACACCTCATTGCACCTGTAAATCATTGGCATGTGCCTCATTACACCTGTGAATTATCAGCCTATGCCTATACCTCTACATCACCCAAAACAGTGAAGATATAGGTGGCTATTCGCCGATTGGTCGAGATGGTGGTGATGGCATCATCAATATTTGAATTAGCCAAGCTACCTTTTTTGCCAACAAAAATTCCTCTAATTTCATTGGTCGAGAAAGAACACAGGGCCCCTCCCCTCGACCAATTAAATTCGAGTATTCTTTGGCGGGAACAAAATGGGTCGTGGCCTAATTCACAATGATGTGATGACGTCACCACCCTCTCAACCAATCAGCGCAGCCGCCTATAATTTTGCCCTTCTACTCAGACATGTGCTAATAAACCTCTTTAAATACCCTATCATGCGAAGAAAAAGATATAACTCGTGATTTTGAATATCATAAAATTATTCCTGCTTTATTTAAATATGCCGACAACGAAAGATATTCAAGCTTCAGTAGCTAAATGGTGATACATTTCTACATCTTATGACTGCTGTCATGATTTACTTTTCAACCAATCAGAAAAAAACCTAGCGTGTCTGTCTCGGTATAGACGCTCAGTCATAGCGATGTCAGCTATAGTTTTGCAATATGGTATAAAATCCATACATACAGGTAAGCTGTTGAATATTTTGAAACTAATTTGACTATAAGGTGTTGCTAGCATGGGCAGCAACACCTTCCAGTCAAATTAGTTTCAAAATATGCAACGGGATATGTGTTACATAATAAAGAATGTAATGCATTGGCACTTTCATGACATCACAAGCTATCACTTGAGGATACAAAATGGTGGCGTTCGCTGTACAACATTTACGCAGTATTACAAAACATATAATTATGATACAGATAACGAAATGTGACAGGATATGAATGATATGGACTCTATCACCCATAATCTATCGCTGCAATATAACATTTCAGATGAGATGAGCATCCCTTTAAACTGTATATTTTAGAGGCTTAAACTGTGCTCCTAGATGAAATGAAACGAAATAAAACTTAACATATGATGATTTCCTTATGTATAAATTAATATAGTTTTTTATGTTGTGAATTTAAATTAGGGACTCGTGTCTCTATTTAGATTTCACAACTGAAAAAATTATATTAATATATATGGAATGAAATCATCATATGTTAAGATTAATTTTGTTTCATTAAATCTAGGCAGATAATTTACGCCTCTAAAAGTAGACAATGTTAACCATTGTATTTTCTGGTAAATATGTATGGTCTTTAAATTCTCCGCGTATATTTCCATTTTACTTTTAGACAATGCTAGCCTAATAACTAACTGTGCATACTATTGATGCACTGTTACATCTTAATAATGTTATAAATACTAACAAATATGAAACATGTAATTTATATCTACCGCCAAAATAAGAATTGTAAAATACTTTCCGTCATATTCATTATGTATAAACTCATGCATTAGTAAATAAAACGTAAACATGAACATGTACAGTGCTTATACAATTTCCATTTCAATTTCAAAAAGTGCGTAAATCCACAAAATTCATGGATGGGGCATGCTACCTCAATGGATGGGAAAACTGCCCTCTTTGCACCCACCTACCCGGGATCGAATCCTGATAGAAGTAGCAGTAGCGGTTGTAGTAGAGTGAATTGTTGAGTGGACATGGACTCCTGCCTGGGCGCTTACTATGACATTGACTACGGCAGTCTTTATGTTTGTCATGTTCTAGGCGACTACCCGCCGGAACTGTGTAATGGATGTCGCATCGTGAATGGGAAAGGATACAACTACTGGCCTGGAAACTGTAACCGTTTCCTACATTGCGTCTTTGACGTTAACAACAATCCATTCGCTTACAATGTGCCGTGCTCTCCCGGCACACTGTGGGATCAAGATAAGCTTATCTGCAATTACGCGTCAGAAGTAACTTGCCCGTTTGGTAAGTATAACAGATGATGTAGCGTGTTATCTCATCGTTTGTCTTATCTGGCACCACCACCACCACCACCACCACCACCACCACCACCACCACCAGGGCTTCACCAGAACCACCACCACCGCCACCGCCGCCACCACCACCACCACCACCACCACCACCACCACCAACAACAACAACAACAACAACAGCAGCAGCAGCTGCTGCTGTTGCAGCAGTAGCTACTTGAGCCCCTGATGCTACAAGCGTGATTTCAAACTTGGTTTTGGCGATCTTCACATATCCACTAAGTTGCCCGTCTGTCAAACATATCTTGGAATGGGCATGAACCCTATTATGTCGCTTATATTAGCTCAACTCTATTTCTTCATATCACGTGCATTGTAGGACGAAGCGCACGATAGCCTGTTTCTATCACTTGAACATAGGTTTTACAGTTTCTGCTATACACCCTTCCCATTATTAGCTGCAGGCGTCCCTGTTAAATGTATTTCAGTATCGTATATCTGTTACTGCTTTTCTCTCCCAACAGACCCATGCCATGACCGGTCCATAGTGACGTATCCAGCACATGGTAACTGCCGTGGTTACTGGGTGTGTCATAATGGACAGACGTACCGTTACGCCTGCTGCTTGCCTGGCTACGAGTATGTGGAGAATGTCGGATGTATTGGAAATTCAGCTTGCAGAATACCGTGTCCTCCACCCAAGCCGATCATCGATAATAGTAAGTACTGTACTGTACCACACTGTATCGCTATCATCTCTCTATTATACACGCATATGTTCAAATACTCTATCCGCTCCATTCCCGCACCCCTCCCCCCAACCCACCCCCAATGATATACCTGCAGCCACACTGTACTCTCACCGAACAAGACATGTATTGTGTAGGTACCTAGGAGCCGTATTGGCTCATTGATTTCCCTCCCCATCCGCATCAGAAATGGTTGTCTTTCATCAGCTCTGTACGCGCAATGCATCTATGAGTACCCATACTCACGGGTACCCATATATCACACATAAAACACAAATCAGTTTAATGGTTCGACTAATTTTTTGTCTCATTAATTTCTGACACTAAATTGTTGATATATTGGAAATGGTTCTTAACTTACAATGAATTATACTTTCTGCTCTTTCTCGTTGACAGGATGTGGACTGGGCCCACACCCAGAACCTACTAAGTTCATGGTTATTGTCCAGGATCACCCGCCCTATGAGCTTGATTGCCCTTCTGGCACGGAGTACAACGCTACAGCATGCGGGTGTGGCACATTGGTCGGAGCTGGGAAAGGCAAGTGAAGATATGAAGATAGGAAGCACCAGATATCCGGGAGTTAATTATTTATTCCATGATCACAAAGAGTAATGGAGGGATCCGATCTCTTACTCAAGTGTCTGAAGTCAAAATCAACGTACCTCACTTGTTAGCTGACGGCACTATCTAAATGGCATAGGTCCCTCGAGAAATGGACACAGCTCTGATAGTAACCGCTTGAATTGCATGACTTTCGAAAATTTATAATTTAAGAAGCATATGAAACAAAGGCTCCCAGTAAAATTAGTTTCAAAAGATTCAACAGTTTACCTGTACGGTTACCTTGAAATTGAAATTCTGTGAATTCATGGATCAAAGTGTTAAGATTGATTCAAACGGTCGTACCAAATGGGCGGAGCTTAGCTAGAAATGGATAATGGCATAGCTAGAAATGGGTCCTTCTATTAGGTAACGGATTGCCCCAGCAGTAGGTAAATGTATAGGTTTGGCATCGCCGGCATACAATTTCTATAATATCTTAGAATTAACTTTCCCCTCAGCAGCTGAAGGATGGTGGTAATTGTTTCTGCTTTTAAATGGAGCTGCGGTCATCGGTCAAGGTAGCATTACTGAAAATCGAATCGTTGTTTCCACATAATAAAACAATTTTACTTAATGTATTTTGACAATATTTTGCATATGGCGGTTCCATAAGCAGAGGACAAAGCCCATTGTTTTGACGTTGTACGGTGAGGGTCAAAGGTCAGTGCAAAATTTCTAACATATATATTGCTATTTCCACACACAATGCTGGTGAAGATTTGCATTGGTGAAGGTCAGGTAGAAGTGTGTTGATGTGTTTGCTGATTGTTTTGAAGCAAATTTGTTATTGTTTCGTTTTGGGGTGTTGTCTTTCGAGGGTTTTTTGTTTTGTTCTGGGTTTGGTGTTGCGTGGTCGGTGAAATGGACTTGGTCAATGAGTAAGTTCGCCAATAAAATAATATAATGGTTGTGTTCCCATAATTTGGCAATAACAAATGTTACCAAATTCCCATCACCGTCATTTGGCATAGAGCGTCTATTATGTTTTCAAAAGTTATTTAAATTTTCGTTTTCAGTGTGGTGCATGCCAGAATACATCATCGATTGCTATGGGTCATGGGATGACAAATCCATGCAAAATATTAAAATTGGCAACCTCAATCACACAGTAGGCTTAGTTTATCCACCTGGAGCAACAGATGGCGCTGCTTGCGATTTCTCAGGGAATGGACGATTGATTATTTGGCGATTTGCAAATGTTGCGCTGGGATTTTTCTTAAAGGTGTATATTCGTTTTAAGGAAAAGTTTGTGAATCCTCCGTTTGCAGAAGAGGTACGTACGAAGTAATTATACACGTCAATGTTTTGGGTTGCTCTTCAGCATGAAGAGTAAAGCCGGATTGTTTGTCATGTTGTGTGAGAAGAGCCCTCTGAATCTTCTTTTCCAGCACTTACATTGTAAACTATTTTTCAAAACTATCACATTTAAAACAACAGCGTATACCTTGTCATATTCCAAGTCCACTGACAACGTCGATATTTCTAATGCATGAATCCAGTTTGAGCTAGCGCCGTCTAGCGGGCGGGCGGTGGAAGGCGGGTTGGCGGCAGTGGTTTCCGGATGATAACTCCGTTACCGTTTATTGGCTCGCTTTGAAACGTCATAGGATGGTTGGACTGGTCTGAGGAAGAAGCCTATCGAAAATGACGATGACCTGAAATACAAGATGGCCACCAGCGACCATCTTGAAAATTGGTGTCCGGATGAGCTTTGAATCATCATAGGATGATTGGACTACGGCTGGAGTAAAACGTATCAAAATTGGCGATAATCCGAAATCCCAGGTGACGCCCATCTTGAAAACTGGTTTCAGGACGATAACTCCGTTACCGTTCATCGGATCGCTTTGAAAATTCAGAGGGTGTTTGGACTACGTGGAGAAAAAACCTATCAAAATTGGAGATAATCCGAAATCACAGATGGCCGCTAGCCACCGGCGGCCATCTTGAAAATTGGTTTCCGAATGATAACTCCTTGACAATTTAGCGGATCGCTTGGAAATTCATAGAATGACTGTTCTAGGTGTGAGGAAGAAATCGCTATTTTCTGATAGCTCATTCATTGGTTTGTCATCATGGCGGAGTATTATGCGCCGTTTGCGGAGCTCTTGTTATACAATTTTGGTGGACGATGTTGCTGTCGTAATCTTCCACCAAATTTGTTTAAGCATGAACACCAGTTCATCTTTTATCTCAATTTGAAAATTAAAGATTTTGACATCAGAGTGGTATAGGTATGTCTGTGATAATTCTTATCGACCTTGTCGTAATTGTGAAGCAAAAACCAGGTAACACTAAATAAAGAATCATTTGATTTGCATACATCTAGTTCCTAGATAAGAGTCCATACAATTTGGTATTCAAATCAACTCTCAGACATCTCTAGCTCTAAGCAAAATATTTGATTAGATGTAGAATTACATTGGACCCATAATATTACTGAGGGTATACAATAGACCCAATAGTTGTTCATAGTGGAAACACATTTAAAAGCAATAGTGGATATACCCGGAGAGGCTAGGACCATGCACATATTTGATGTACTTGTGAAGGGTAACCACTTGGGTTAGCTAGTCCTTGGGTGGGTTAGCTAGTCCTTGGGTGGGTTAGCTAGTCCTTGGGTTGGTTAGATAGTCCTTGGGTGGGTTAGCTGGTCCTTGGCTAACGCATTGAAAATATGTTCTTTAATCGTTCCTTAATGCGTGTTCAATCATTCAATACCTTTTCCAGCACACTTCCATATCATTGTATTCTAAGTGACACGAGTGACTCTTGTAATGGACGTTTCCAGATTATCCATCCATCATATGGCGTTATATGACGTCATACTCAACTCCGTGACACGGAGGATGACGTCATAATCAATTACAGCGTGAATGACTCGATTTAGTCCGTCTTAAAGGCTTAATAGTCCGACACGTTCTACGAATTGTATGTCTTTACCATTTAATAAACATTATGTTGCATGTTTTGAAACTAATTTGACTGGGCGCCGTTGCTGGCATAGGCAGCAACATCACCCAGTAAAATTAGTTTTAAAATGTTCAACAGCTTACCTGTATTGTTTTCTGGATATTGATAGTCATGGAGTTTAGGGATCGATCTCAACACGGGCGAGGTGCGGGTGGAGCTTAGCTAGAGATGGGCGGGACATAGTAAAACTGGAACGGTCCATTGGGCTCTATTAATTGTAATATATAACCTAACCCCTTTAAATACGTGACTTGTTCAACCACGAAGCGTATTTATGGGGAAAGCCTGTAGAAATTTAATAATGTTAATCTTAAAGAATATCACCTCTGAATCCTGTTATCAGAATATATCTTTCAGTATAATTACTTAGATATGTAAAATCTGTGGCTGTAAGCAGTTTTCACGATGAATGCGCATTCTGTCGCCGGAGGTACGTCGACGATTCTCATGCGTCCAGCAACATTTGTGTTGTGTTTAAGTCTAGCTATGCGCACACGCACACACTTATGATGATGCCTCTGCTATAGGCCCTACTCTGCGTGTGACGAACTACTGCAGTTGCGTAATCAATTGCAGTTATTACGTGTATGCTTCTGGGAAGGTCATCTGCTTCGTTAAGCCATATAGGTCCCTATTCGCATGCATTGTTATGACTATGCAAGCTCTCAATTGATGTTCATCATAGTTATTTTATTTTAATCCTCGTACTGGCGGTTGCATGTGATTTTTAACAATTGCTACAAATAACGGCAACTAAATGGATGTTTTCATCATAATACCATTTTTGTTATTGCTAATAATGGGCTGTTATTTTAACTAATTGATTATTCTAGTGGATTTGCAGCTTGCTTCATTGTAATTGCCACACGGGTTGCATAGAATATGTTGGTTTGTAGGTCCTCATGTCAAACGCGGATTGCGGTGCCTCGCCAACATTTGAGTTGACATTTAATCGTCTAACGCAGAAAGTGACTGTCCGGATTGTTACAGAGAACGGGACATTTAGTGCTAGTGCAGACTACGCGGTGAGTATCTAATAGTAACTGTATCAGCAATCTTCGAAGAATATAGACAACAGACATGCTATGGGTAATTAAATCTAACGTCTATATAATCTATATCGGGGTTCAATACCGAGTTTGCGGTTCGATATGGACTGTTGTTGGAGGCTTGCATAGATCCATCCAGGTCTGCCTGGCTTGGAATGTTAAATGAGCAGGGGATGAGATGTATAGCGCTGAGAACATGCAATCGTGTGGAGTTCACACATATAATTCCGGTATCTTAACCCTAATCCATTCACCCCTGGTTACCGCTCTCCGTCCAAGAGTAGAAATGGATTCCAGTTTAAGAATTGGTATGGTTGCCTGCGAGAGACTGACATCTTAGCCACGCCAGTAGAAATATGGGTAAGTTGTAACTATGTCTCAGATAATGAGTTATATAGATATCGCCTTAGTAATTCAAAGCATCAGTAAAGTTCTTGTTGTGTCTGTTTTCCGGATTCAGTGTAGCAATAGTCTGTCTTAATCGAAATTCATTGAGAGAGAGAGAGAGAGAGAGAGAGAGAGAGAGAGAGAGAGAGAGAGAGAGAGAGAGAGAGGAGGGATGAAGGAGGGAATGTTGGGGAGAGCTGGGAGTTAGGGATGGATATGAGGCGAGGGAGGGAATGTTGAGGAGAGAGAGAGAGAGAGAGAGAGAGAGAGAGAGAGAGAGAGAGAGAGAGAGAGAGAGAGAGGAGGGTGGGAGAGCGATAGAGATGGGGTAGAGGGAGGGAGAGATTGTGGAGAGTGAGATGGGGAGAGCGAGGGATGCAGAGAAATATGTGCCATTGGTGTACGAAGGGAGACTGACGAGTCAGTGTGGGAAAAGAGAGAGAAGGGTGGCGGATGGTGGATGGAGGGATGGTGGGAGGGAGAGAGTGAGAGGGGGGGGGGGGGGGTCGAAAGGGTATACATGTCGGGAACGATGATAGATGAGATTACCGTTGGTGTCAGCTCTGTTATTCTCTGTATGCACAGCCAGGCCATTGGAAAGATGTGGTGGTGGTATACGATGGAGCAAACATACATCAACTTGCCTTGTATGTGGACAGCGAACAGGGAGGAAACAACTTCGGATTTAGTACAGCATATGGTAACAACAACACCAACAACAACAACAACAACAACAACAACAACAACAACAACAACAACAACAATATCGTCACATCATTGTAATAATCATCATAGTAAAAAAATACTTGCTATTAGTGCTCCTGCTGTGCCCATTGCCGTAGGTGGCGCCAACGAATATATTATTATTATTATTATTATTATTATTATTATTATTATTATTATTATTATTATTATTATTATTATTTTATTATTATTATTATTATTATTATTATTATTATTATTATTATTATTATTTTTATTATTATTATTAATATTATTAACAGGTAAAATAAAACGGATACAATGCGCTTTGAATATCGGCTATGGCGAAGGCAGACAGTCTCTCAACGCTTTAGTTGATGAGGTAACTTAAGACTTGTAGTTGTATAAATAAAATTGCTTTATTATTAGAAATTTAGTTTCGTATAATACATCACCAACAATATGGAGTTCTCTTACTTAACATACATGTGGAAAGCCGATTATGAATTTATTATAGCCCTTGTGAAGACTCCATATACATTAGCGTAGCCAGTGGGAGCAGGCTCGCTCCCCTGGACCAATCTTCCCAAATGTGATGCCTAAATCATGTCCGTAACACATATAAGTTTCTGGACGCCCCAACTCCCAAGCCACCTTTAACAAGTTAATCTAAGTTAATCTACGTTGAAAAGTAGAACTATTTGAATTTACAACGTTGTTAATGTATTCTTGTCATGCTTGTTCATGAGACTTTTTGTTTTAATTACGATTCATCAAGACAAATAATAGTAGAATACATGCTACTTTCTCGGTAGAATAAAATAATTGGCGACGCTGGGATGCTATTTTCTCTTTATTAAAGAAATTTAAACAGATTCAGACGCCTAATACCAATGCGGGGTGGCGCCTTCTAAGTCCTCGCTCAAGTGGGGTGGCCCCTTTTTAGACCTCCCCACCCACCCCCCACCCCCACCCCCCACCCCCACCCCCACCCCTGACGTGAAAATCTGGCTACGTCACTCTTCATACGATCGCTCTCATCAACTTGATTGCCGTTATATATAGTCTTCATAAGGGCTTTTGATTTGTATATATATATATATATATATATATATATATATATATATTCAGACTTGGTCAATTGTCGGCCCGACAATTCATAAGTTTCTCACTATTATTAGTGGGACTTCTGAGCTGTTGGGTCTTTTTTGAGCTGTTGGGTCTTTGTTTGGATTAGTGGGTCAATTGTCATCATTTATTGGGTCATAAATTATCGGGTCATAAATCAAAGCACCATATACTGCGCCTTTCCCTTTCGTTTTGCTGATTTAATGTATTTAGGTCTAATTAATATTTTTAGTAGGTCTTAATCCATACAATCACTCTATACATAGGAATTTATATATATATATATATATATATATATATATATATATATATATATATATATATATATATATATATATATATATATATATATATATATATATATATATATATATATATATATATACACCTGTGCAAAAGTTAAGCACCACCCTATTTTTACGCACATGCGAGGGTATATTCATGTGCTATGAAGAAAGCAATAGCATAAACATTTATGTACCCATCCATCTTAGTGCAAGAGGTAATAATGCAACTAGAGGAATGCTGATTATGATGGTGGGGAAACACTGTATGTTTTTGTTTGAACTTGAAAACGAGGCCTGAATATGGTTACGTTGACACAACTGACAACTATTGCCCTACAGTTGACACACGTGGCTAGATTGTCATTAATGGTGTCTGAAAACGAAGTTTAACATCTGTGCACGAGTTTGAGACTGTCATTATTAATACCGGGTATATCCACCTTGTGCCTGGATGACGGCCTGGACACGACGTCTCATGCTGGTCACCAACCGACTGATACGCCATTGTGGTATTCGTTGCCATTCAAGATGGAGTGCGTCTGTTAATTCCTGTAGGTTCTGCACAGGAGGATCCCTCCTTCTCACCATGTTTCCCAGAATGTCCCAGATATGCTCAATAGGGTTCATGTCAGGGCTCCTTGCTGGCCATGGTAGGGTTTCGATGGCATTCTGGCGGAGGTATTCATGCACAGCTCTAGCACGATGTGGTCGGGCGTTGTCATCCATGAATATAGGGTGGGTTCCAGGTGCATGATTTACAAAATGAGGGACCACAACTCTATCCAGTATGGAATCTTGATATCTTTGTCAATTTAGTGTTCCAGGTACAGTCAACAGATCCAGCTTACAATCAAATGAGATGCACCCCCATATCATAACGGTACCTCCACCAAATGGAACTTCTTCCATGATGTTACGTTGGTCGTACGCCGTGCGTCTGGACCTCCATACACGAGTTCGACCATCTGTGGCATGAAGCAGGAACCGACTTTCATCGGACCAGTGTACCCGTCTCCAGGATCTCATGTTCCAGTGTCTTCTTTCGTTGCACCACCTCAGACGCTCCTCTTTGTGGTGTGCAGTGAGGAGAGGACGTCTGACAGGTCTCCTAGCTTTCATGCCAGCAGCATACAGTCTCCTTTTGACGGTAGACATTGACACTCTATTGCGCGTTTCCCATTGCTGGCTGAGCACTCTGCTGTTGGTGAATGGAGATCTCCTAACAAGGCGTACTAGGGCTCGATCATCACGGGCAGTAGTCTTCTTCGGTCTTCCAGATCTAGGCCTGTCCTTCACCTCGTTAGTTTGCCCATGTTTTGCAATCAAACGACTGATTACAGTATGGTTAATGTTCAGCTGTCTGCCAATCTCTCTGCATGACATACCAGTGGTATGCATGCCTATGATTTGCCATTTCAAACATCGTCGTGTCGTG
>CM067370.1:64259089-64328146 GCA_034401795.1 Chaetoderma sp. LZ-2023a | reverse complement strand
ATACGTGACTTGTTCAACCACGAAGCGTATTTATGGGGAAAGCCTGTAGAAATTTAATAATGTTAATCTTAAAGAATATCACCTCTGAATCCTGTTATCAGAATATATCTTTCAGTATAATTACTTAGATATGTAAAATCTGTGGCTGTAAGCAGTTTTCACGATGAATGCGCATTCTGTCGCCGGAGGTACGTCGACGATTCTCATGCGTCCAGCAACATTTGTGTTGTGTTTAAGTCTAGCTATGCGCACACGCACACACTTATGATGATGCCTCTGCTATAGGCCCTACTCTGCGTGTGACGAACTACTGCAGTTGCGTAATCAATTGCAGTTATTACGTGTATGCTTCTGGGAAGGTCATCTGCTTCGTTAAGCCATATAGGTCCCTATTCGCATGCATTGTTATGACTATGCAAGCTCTCAATTGATGTTCATCATAGTTATTTTATTTTAATCCTCGTACTGGCGGTTGCATGTGATTTTTAACAATTGCTACAAATAACGGCAACTAAATGGATGTTTTCATCATAATACCATTTTTGTTATTGCTAATAATGGGCTGTTATTTTAACTAATTGATTATTCTAGTGGATTTGCAGCTTGCTTCATTGTAATTGCCACACGGGTTGCATAGAATATGTTGGTTTGTAGGTCCTCATGTCAAACGCGGATTGCGGTGCCTCGCCAACATTTGAGTTGACATTTAATCGTCTAACGCAGAAAGTGACTGTCCGGATTGTTACAGAGAACGGGACATTTAGTGCTAGTGCAGACTACGCGGTGAGTATCTAATAGTAACTGTATCAGCAATCTTCGAAGAATATAGACAACAGACATGCTATGGGTAATTAAATCTAACGTCTATATAATCTATATCGGGGTTCAATACCGAGTTTGCGGTTCGATATGGACTGTTGTTGGAGGCTTGCATAGATCCATCCAGGTCTGCCTGGCTTGGAATGTTAAATGAGCAGGGGATGAGATGTATAGCGCTGAGAACATGCAATCGTGTGGAGTTCACACATATAATTCCGGTATCTTAACCCTAATCCATTCACCCCTGGTTACCGCTCTCCGTCCAAGAGTAGAAATGGATTCCAGTTTAAGAATTGGTATGGTTGCCTGCGAGAGACTGACATCTTAGCCACGCCAGTAGAAATATGGGTAAGTTGTAACTATGTCTCAGATAATGAGTTATATAGATATCGCCTTAGTAATTCAAAGCATCAGTAAAGTTCTTGTTGTGTCTGTTTTCCGGATTCAGTGTAGCAATAGTCTGTCTTAATCGAAATTCATTGAGAGAGAGAGAGAGAGAGAGAGAGAGAGAGAGAGAGAGAGAGAGAGAGAGAGAGAGAGGAGGGATGAAGGAGGGAATGTTGGGGAGAGCTGGGAGTTAGGGATGGATATGAGGCGAGGGAGGGAATGTTGAGGAGAGAGAGAGAGAGAGAGAGAGAGAGAGAGAGAGGAAGAGAGAGAGAGAGAGAGAGAGGAGGGTGGGAGAGCGATAGAGATGGGGTAGAGGGAGGGAGAGATTGTGGAGAGTGAGATGGGGAGAGCGAGGGATGCAGAGAAATATGTGCCATTGGTGTACGAAGGGAGACTGACGAGTCAGTGTGGGAAAAGAGAGAGAAGGGTGGCGGATGGTGGATGGAGGGATGGTGGGAGGGAGAGAGTGAGAGGGGGGGGGGGGGTCGAAAGGGTATACATGTCGGGAACGATGATAGATGAGATTACCGTTGGTGTCAGCTCTGTTATTCTCTGTATGCACAGCCAGGCCATTGGAAAGATGTGGTGGTGGTATACGATGGAGCAAACATACATCAACTTGCCTTGTATGTGGACAGCGAACAGGGAGGAAACAACTTCGGATTTAGTACAGCATATGGTAACAACAACACCAACAACAACAACAACAACAACAACAACAACAACAACAACAACAACAACAATATCGTCACATCATTGTAATAATCATCATAGTAAAAAAATACTTGCTATTAGTGCTCCTGCTGTGCCCATTGCCGTAGGTGGCGCCAACGAATATATTATTATTATTATTATTATTATTATTATTATTATTATTATTATTATTATTATTATTATTATTTTTATTATTATTATTATTATTATTATTATTATTATTATTATTATTATTTTTATTATTATTATTAATATTATTAACAGGTAAAATAAAACGGATACAATGCGCTTTGAATATCGGCTATGGCGAAGGCAGACAGTCTCTCAACGCTTTAGTTGATGAGGTAACTTAAGACTTGTAGTTGTATAAATAAAATTGCTTTATTATTAGAAATTTAGTTTCGTATAATACATCACCAACAATATGGAGTTCTCTTACTTAACATACATGTGGAAAGCCGATTATGAATTTATTATAGCCCTTGTGAAGACTCCATATACATTAGCGTAGCCAGTGGGAGCAGGCTCGCTCCCCTGGACCAATCTTCCCAAATGTGATGCCTAAATCATGTCCGTAACACATATAAGTTTCTGGACGCCCCAACTCCCAAGCCACCTTTAACAAGTTAATCTAAGTTAATCTACGTTGAAAAGTAGAACTATTTGAATTTACAACGTTGTTAATGTATTCTTGTCATGCTTGTTCATGAGACTTTTTGTTTTAATTACGATTCATCAAGACAAATAATAGTAGAATACATGCTACTTTCTCGGTAGAATAAAATAATTGGCGACGCTGGGATGCTATTTTCTCTTTATTAAAGAAATTTAAACAGATTCAGACGCCTAATACCAATGCGGGGTGGCGCCTTCTAAGTCCTCGCTCAAGTGGGGTGGCCCCTTTTTAGACCTCCCCACCCACCCCCCCACCCCCACCCCCCACCCCCACCCCCACCCCTGACGTGAAAATCTGGCTACGTCACTCTTCATACGATCGCTCTCATCAACTTGATTGCCGTTATATATAGTCTTCATAAGGGCTTTTGATTTGTATATATATATATATATATATATATATATATATATATATATTCAGACTTGGTCAATTGTCGGCCCGACAATTCATAAGTTTCTCACTATTATTAGTGGGACTTCTGAGCTGTTGGGTCTTTTTTGAGCTGTTGGGTCTTTGTTTGGATTAGTGGGTCAATTGTCATCATTTATTGGGTCATAAATTATCGGGTCATAAATCAAAGCACCATATACTGCGCCTTTCCCTTTCGTTTTGCTGATTTAATGTATTTAGGTCTAATTAATATTTTTAGTAGGTCTTAATCCATACAATCACTCTATACATAGGAATTTATATATATATATATATATATATATATATATATATATATATATATATATATATATATATAATATATATATATATATATATATATATATATATATATATATATATATATATATACACCTGTGCAAAAGTTAAGCACCACCCTATTTTTACGCACATGCGAGGGTATATTCATGTGCTATGAAGAAAGCAATAGCATAAACATTTATGTACCCATCCATCTTAGTGCAAGAGGTAATAATGCAACTAGAGGAATGCTGATTATGATGGTGGGGAAACACTGTATGTTTTTGTTTGAACTTGAAAACGAGGCCTGAATATGGTTACGTTGACACAACTGACAACTATTGCCCTACAGTTGACACACGTGGCTAGATTGTCATTAATGGTGTCTGAAAACGAAGTTTAACATCTGTGCACGAGTTTGAGACTGTCATTATTAATACCGGGTATATCCACCTTGTGCCTGGATGACGGCCTGGACACGACGTCTCATGCTGGTCACCAACCGACTGATACGCCATTGTGGTATTCGTTGCCATTCAAGATGGAGTGCGTCTGTTAATTCCTGTAGGTTCTGCACAGGAGGATCCCTCCTTCTCACCATGTTTCCCAGAATGTCCCAGATATGCTCAATAGGGTTCATGTCAGGGCTCCTTGCTGGCCATGGTAGGGTTTCGATGGCATTCTGGCGGAGGTATTCATGCACAGCTCTAGCACGATGTGGTCGGGCGTTGTCATCCATGAATATAGGGTGGGTTCCAGGTGCATGATTTACAAAATGAGGGACCACAACTCTATCCAGTATGGAATCTTGATATCTTTGTCAATTTAGTGTTCCAGGTACAGTCAACAGATCCAGCTTACAATCAAATGAGATGCACCCCCATATCATAACGGTACCTCCACCAAATGGAACTTCTTCCATGATGTTACGTTGGTCGTACGCCGTGCGTCTGGACCTCCATACACGAGTTCGACCATCTGTGGCATGAAGCAGGAACCGACTTTCATCGGACCAGTGTACCCGTCTCCAGGATCTCATGTTCCAGTGTCTTCTTTCGTTGCACCACCTCAGACGCTCCTCTTTGTGGTGTGCAGTGAGGAGAGGACGTCTGACAGGTCTCCTAGCTTTCATGCCAGCAGCATACAGTCTCCTTTTGACGGTAGACATTGACACTCTATTGCGCGTTTCCCATTGCTGGCTGAGCACTCTGCTGTTGGTGAATGGAGATCTCCTAACAAGGCGTACTAGGGCTCGATCATCACGGGCAGTAGTCTTCTTCGGTCTTCCAGATCTAGGCCTGTCCTTCACCTCGTTAGTTTGCCCATGTTTTGCAATCAAACGACTGATTACAGTATGGTTAATGTTCAGCTGTCTGCCAATCTCTCTGCATGACATACCAGTGGTATGCATGCCTATGATTTGCCATTTCACACGATCACTTAACCTTCGTCTTGCCATAGCGGTTCACAATCAAGAGCTAATTCTCTCTGTACAAATAAACCACGGTCATGAACACAAAATTCCTAATCTTGTCGCCTAAATCTGTATGTAATGTTCTACACCTCAAACTGGACTTTTACATAACTGAACACGTGTGCTGTTTCCCGCCACGCACGGACATCAAGCGGCGTGAAGTCATGCATGCATGTGCATTTCGTACTTGGAATTATGTCAGCTAACGCGGGGACAAAAAGTATGGCAGCCTAGTTGTACCATCATGTTTCTACGTTCTATTGTTTTTGCTGGTGCTTAACTTTTGCACAGGTGTATATATATATATATATATATATATATATATATATATATATATATATATATATATATATATATATATATATATATATATATATATATATATATATATATATATATAATTTGTTGGGTCCGAAAATACGTGCTATTTGGGGGAAAAAATCAAGCCACCAAGCACTTCCCAGATCTATATTTGCAATGGCTATAACTTAGTAAGTTTTAGGACCCAACAATTGAGCAATTATGAGAGTATATATATATATATGCAAATCAAAAGCCCTTATGAAGACACCATATAGATACGATCATAAGGGCTATAATTCATAATCGGCTTTCCACATGTATGTTAAACGCATATTCACATCAAAATGCTTGGAAATTAAATTGTTTAAATTGTATACTTTTAGAGGCCCTTATGAAGACTATATATAATTGTGTGCTGGGAGCAAATATGTGGAGACAGACAGATAGACAGACAAACAGACAGATGGATAGCGAAATAGGGCACTGAGGGAAGTTGAATTTTCGTCCACAACTGTACTAATCAATCAGTTAGTCATGAATGAATAACACATGTTCTTCGTAATGTTAAGATAGGTACACTTTGAAGAATACACTTATTGCATGTATGACCCTTCTCGGTATGAATCTTGAAAACAATGGGCTGTGTGAGAATATCTGGCACGTATCGATGAGAGACAATTATGTGTACATACAAGATTTCCTCCCTTGCCGAGGCTTACATTTAATGAAACGAAATAAGTCTTAACATATGATAATTTCATTGCGTATAAATTAATATA
Organism: Chaetoderma sp. LZ-2023a; assembly: GCA_034401795.1. Classification (NCBI taxonomy): domain Eukaryota; kingdom Metazoa; phylum Mollusca; class Caudofoveata; order Chaetodermatida; family Chaetodermatidae; genus Chaetoderma; species Chaetoderma sp. LZ-2023a. The sequence continues at coordinate 64,322,301 of CM067370.1, read as the reverse complement.
ATTTTTCAAGTAGTCAAATTGAATTAGACGCACGAGTCCTTAATTCAAATTCACAACTAAACCTACGAAATTTATTTATATGGAATGAAATCATTATATGTTAAGATTTATTTCATTTCATTACACTGAGTTACACAATCTAAGACTCTAAAAGTATATAATTTCAACAATTTTATTTTCAAGCATTTTGGTGTGAATATGCACAGTAAGGAACTCCATATTGTTGGTGATGTAGTATATGAAACTAAATTTACACACAAATCAAAAGCCCTTATGAAGACTATATAAGCACGGCAATCAAGTTGATGAAGAGCGATCGTATCTATATGGAGCGAGAGAGAGAGAGAGAGAGAGAGAGAGAGAGAGAGAGAGAGGAGAGAGAGAGAGAGGGGGGTGAAGGGGGGGGGGGGGCGAGGGAGGGAGGGAGGGAGAGGTGATCTCACCGTAATCCCGGGAACATTTTCTTGGTCCCCGAAGTTACTGTGGCTTAAACGATGGGGCTAAGCGTGAAACGTCCACATATGTATTTATTTTTCTCTCACTTTTTTAATGAATACTGCTTTGTGCATACCAACAAGTGCTATAACTATGTCCCTGCAACTCAATGTCCCCGCAGTTATGAGAGAGAGAGAGAGAGAGAGAGAGAGGGGGGGGGGGGGGGGGGCTATTTATCATATTGCTACAACTAGCGTTAGCGTGTAGATGCTCGTGCCGCACACCTTTTACGTCAATCAATATTTTCTAGTTCATATTATCATATATGCTTTTCTTATATAATATGTAGGCCCATTTATATATACATATATATTTCAGGCACGATTATATATGTGCTTAGACTGACCATCTATCATGCTTGGACTCGGGCCATTGTTCTCTAGCGATGGATGTGCACTGGTCAGTGATAACCTACAACACAGGGACCGACCACACGCCGACCACATAGCGACCACATACCGACCACACACCGACAATGATTCTGCAGCAATCGTGTGATGAGCAACACATGCCGCAGATTTGACTGAATATCTCATTATAATTGCCGAAACTTTGAATTTTGGCCAATATATCGATGGGTTTCATTAGTTCGGATGCCTGCCTGCCAACCAGCCTGCCTACCTGCCTGCCTCCCTGCATGTATGTATGTCTGTCTGTCTGTCTGTCAACGGGATGGAGCACAATGATATTGAGGTCATGAGGTCAAAGTTAAGGTCACTGTGACCGTGGTAAATAACTCTCCTTCTTACGGTTTTTGGCTTAGCTCAACATATCATCCTATACGTTATATCTCAAGACGGCTTAAGCCTAAACCCTATTGGTACTAAATTTGTACACCTGCTTCCTTATATCAAGGGGATGGAGCACCGTGCTATTAGGGTAATGGGGTTAAAGTTCAATGCCACTTTGACCTTGGTATAAAACTCAATTACTTAGTTACATTTTTGGTTTAGCTCAGCATATTGTCGTACAGTATATCTCAGGATTGGTTCACCCTATTGGCATCAAACTTGGACACATGCTTCCTTATATTACGGGGATGGATGAATGATATTGAGGTCATGAGTTCAAACTTAAGGTCACTATGAACTTAGTATAAAACTTATTTTTACAATTACTTTTCACTAGACTTTGAAACATGTTTCCTTGTATGAAGCGCAATGATATTGGGGTCAAAGTTCAAGGTCATAAAATGTAGACATTAACAGTTACCGCTAGATTCTTTTGCTTAGCTTGTTTTGCCTCTATTTCAGGTTAAATCATTGGAACTAAGCATGGCCATACAGTTGCCTCAACCAGTACGAGCAGCAAGAAGACATTCAGACTTCCGAGGTCATGGTCATTGTGATCTTGATACAAATCTAGATTTGCATTTGGGAAATACATAATGGAAAGATAGTCGCCAGTACCCCGTCAGTATAACCCTGATGTCTTGTTCATATATCTGTTTATCCTATCACATTAACAAGAATTTAAACCAAATTAACCCAGATTCCAGCAAATCCAGAACGTCAAATTCAGTCTTTAATTCCAGGATCCATGCATCATTCAATTCTATATGCAGGGACCGACATACCCAGTCGCCAATTACCCAAATGCTAGTAAAATTATGATCTGGATAATAGAAAGCAGGATTGGCGAAATATTTCACCAAAGATTAAACTCATATTATTATATAATTTCTAAGTAGAGAATCATTAATATTAAATCTAAGAACATCTTAAGATACATATTTATGTAACTAGTAGGCCTACTTATGTTTTGCTTTATTGTGACAAAGTAAACCCTGAAATCCTACTATCTCGGACCAAAAGCACCCAGATAGGCCAGCTTAGGCAGCAACAGCTTCTAGTCAAATTAGTTTCAAAATATTCAACATAAGCTTGTATCTGCTATGTAGCCTTGAAAAGGTTACCTGGTGGTGATGGATTGTAGACATTGGAAGACATTGGCTAAAATAGTTCAGATTTTGCTAAGAAAAAGGGTAATCGGCTAATCTACAGTCAGGTCTGTCCCTGTATATGTAACATACACATTTCGATTAGGCGACCCGTTTCCCAAATAGTCTAACATAGTGTGTGATATAACAGCAATGTCAGTAAATGTGTCACTCGTTGTGCCAAATCCCTTCTGCTGGCAGACTGGAGAACGCGGGACATTAGTTAGGACATAGATATCATCAACTGGTGGCATTTGAATGGCTCTCAGCGTCACTTCACAGTGTGATACTTCAAGAGTTATTTCGGGGGTTTTTTTACAATTATTAATGTAATTATACTGTCTCAACTTGTCAGCACCCAAATTATCATCAGTTTACTGAATTTGATTGGTCTGGCTCTACGATACATCAGTCGCTATTTCCGCGGTTGGGCGGATTGACTATGGCTGGCTATTTTGCTTGGATGAGGAATTGAATGAGGCAGCTAGCTGCTTGTTTGTATGGTCTAGCTTTATAAGTAACATATGTCGGCTCATTATGCGATTCGGCGTAATTTCCTTATTTTGTTGTTAGTATTGGTTTATTTTGCAGCAGATGTTTTGATTCCTGCAGCTCATTGTAGCGCTGTTCTAGGTTAGTGATGAGTGTGTTAGCTGTCACCAACTCACCTTTCCAGAGTATGTACCCATCATATGACGTCATAATCATCTACGCGGTGTGTAGAATGACATCATAATGGATGGCGTCATGAATAATGTCGATAAGTACGTCACGAACGCATATTTGAAGACGGTCTATGCCTTGTTGTACAAATTGTTTGCTTTTACTATTTAATAAATATTCTGTTGAATATTTTGAAACTAATTTGACTAGGCGCTGTTGCTGCCATAGGCAGCAACAGCACCCAGTCAAATTAGTTACAAAATATTCAACAGCTTCCCTGTATAGTTTTCAGGAAATTGATAGCTAGGGCATTCGGGGATCGGTCAATCCCAACACTGCGAGGTGTGGGTGGAGCTTAGCTAGTGATGGGCGGGGCATAGCTAAAAATGGAAAGGTCCACTGCTTCTTCTGCCGGGAAAGTTCTATCTAAACTTTGTGTAATTTACTCTCATTAATCGTTAAAAGGGAACACAAGGAGGGTCACCATCGTTTGCATAAAACACGCAGTTCTATCGCAGAGCCTATATTTATACAGTGGCAAAATTTCCTGCGATATTTATGTATAAATCCGAGTAAAATGGTGTCAAAAAAATATGTTACTATAATTTTCTGCGAGTTAATTAAACCTATGACGTCATAGGTTGAATCCCATCCGACAAGAATCATGATAACAGCACTCTGAAGACAGGAGCGCATGCATTTGGATGGTGATATCTCTATCAGTGATAGTGCTATCGACATCGTTTATATGTGTACAGATTGAAGAGATTAAGACGTGTATCACACTATAGCAAATGTATGGAATATATTTGTTATTTTCATACATTAGTTGCCTAACTTTAAGATGGACATGTTCTATGTAGATGCCTGCCAATTACATGAATATTACAATATCTCAGGAAGTTTTGAGGCTAGTATGACAACATAAGTACCTAAAGATGTTTTGGGATGTATGTAACAACTATTTAAACTCTCATATTAATAGAAGAAACTTTAATAACATTATCTGCCGTAGCACCAGTGAGTGTTGATTCAAGTGGCAATTGTACTGATATACCTATACTATCGCGTCATTCATTTATCTAAAGATCAAAACTTGATATCAAAATCGGCACCATCAGAGAAATCAAAGGACTGTTATTATATATTCAACATTTCTGCAAATATATTCCTAACTGACCCGCTTTACAGAATCCCCTTATAAAACGCAATTCGCAATTGCGATAGCGTTGGATGACAGCGAGAAAAGGCGATAGCTTGGATGACAACGAGAAAAGACGTTCAACCTATGACCTCATACACCTCTTCCCGGAATAAAGATTTAACTAATGTACCACTATACCATATTTAAATAATGAAGATATATATTTCTATTTTGAGCAGAGAGCTTAGAATCATATTTTTTTAAACGTTAGTGTCTGTAGATTCATTTTATACAAAGTAGTATAGAGGGTCTGGCGTTCTCTTTTAATTGTCTGTTTTTAGTTTTTATATCCTCATGTAGATGTACCATACTGTGGAAAGCTCAGTTCTTCGTGACATTTTTCTCTTATCTGTTCAATGTTGTTAAGCTATGTTACAGTAAACTGAATGGGTGATCGGGTGGGGTGTTATTGTCAGTGACTGAGAGCCAGCGGATGGTGTAGATTTAGTTGAAAATTAACACAAAGTACCTGTGATACCGAGATGATTCCTGTTTAATGAATTTGTGGCATAAATTAGCTTGATTTTATCAATATTTTCTTGATGCATTTACTGCAGGTGAGTAGAAACAACTCGGAAGATCAGGTAACCGTGTCAACCAATTAATGAGTTGCTCCAAGGACATGTATATAATTGTCTACCTATGCATTAGCCTGTGAATGAGTTAGAGGGAGACAAACCCTATGCTAACGAATGTCTACGAAGAATTGCCCACCAGGACAGCTATTGTGATTTTTTGCATTAAACATTTTACTGTTAATCAGTGGATTACACCAAATGTATGGTCACTTAATAATTATATGCCCCTCCACCACCTCACCCCACCCCTACCCCTACCCAGTACTAAATTTAATATACAGCAATTGCCCAGTGTTCCCATTGGTTAACTTTATCAGAAATGTCAAAAAATTGGACAGACAAACACAGACAGACCGAGATTTATACTAGTTGAATTGCAACTAAAATCAACAAGCGTGACATGCTACAGTTGCGACACTGATGGCTTTGATAACTGACCAACAAATCAACTTATACTAGTTTAGAGTCAAAACTAAGTCACAACTACAAGCCAGTTAGGCTCAAATGTTTTGCAATGTAAACATGCCATTGTAAAAATCGGATTTTATGTTATTTATATTTAAAAGATATTTATCATGGTTTTATTAATATGTCTTAATTAATATGATAGCTGTTAACCAATTAATTATATTATTAGAAGTTTTAGTTAATCTTCTGCTGAACGAGAATGTCGCTAATGACGAGAATGTCGACCAAATTCGACAAATATGTTATTGTTTTATTCAATTGTTATTATATGCATGCAAATTTTCTGTGTGCATGCATTTACATATTAACTGTAATACCACGTTTAACCCGCTATATAGATAGAGGGAATGTCGATGGCCTGGTATTAACCCTTTGACCATTGAAATTCCAATTTTTCAATATCAAGACAGCTTTACACGGAAGATGTTGGATATTTTAAAACTAATTTGACTGAAACCTGTTGCTGCCAAATCAACAGAATATTCCCTAGATCATACAGAAGTTGTGACTTTTGGGCTGGAGGGTTAGACTATTAACACTCACATCACAATAACGGCTTCTGTAGTCGTCTTGAGAAATGTCCATTTGCAAACCAAGAAGACTATTTAAAATAAATTACCACTGGACTGACTGGCTCGATAAACAAGCCAGTCATTCCAGTGGGAAGCTTTAAAAAATACTCTTCTCTTGATCTGCAAATGGACATTTTATATCAGAAAATTTAAATTTTCTTGAACAAATTCGAGGGTTAAAAGGTTAGACTAAATGCCATTTTATATTTGTATATCTATACTACCCGCTATGTCTTGTAGAAATTGTTATTAAAATATATGTAGTAATGCAATAAGTAGTGTTTATGTTTCTATAACTGGCTCCCAATCTGTATTTATAGATTAAAATACCACCAACTGTAGTCATTCAGCCTGTTAACCAAACAGCATACTCCGTCTTGCACACATTACAGGTGACAGACACACCTGCTCGCATGAACACCTGTCATAAGGGACCACCATCAATAGAGAGATCTGACATATCACTCAAGTATATGATATGATAATCAATTACGTCACGTGTAGGCTGATGTCACAATCACTATGACATATTATAACTCCATCAGGAGAACTGTATCAAGTGTACGAATGTTATGTCTTTGACGAACTTATAATTTTATAAAGATTATGTTGAATATTTTGAAACTAATTTGACTGACAGCTGTTGCTGCCATAATACTGGTCTTCAGTATCTAACCATGAGGTTTGGGGTGGAGTAACAGCAGTGTGCCACAATTGTTTGGCACAGACAGATGTACAGAAGAAGCGTAGTCAGTATATACACAGATATAGAGTGGGTAGTAAAGTATATTAGGTGATTAATATAACCATACAAACACATCGCATATATACCTAATACTATGGAGCATTCTACACTGTAGTTTGTTTACAAATTTACAAAATTAAATTTACAAGAATTCCGCGGAACTAAATGTCTCGCCTGTCCCCTGTTTGTCACAGTTACCTTGACCTTTGACCTTCTGCCCTCAATGTTATCATGCTGCTTCCTAACATTATAGGTATCCAGGTTTCCAAGTTGTAATAGCCTTAACCAATCCTGAAATATAAGCGGAAAAGTTTTGCTAAACGCAAAAACTTAATGTTGAAATAGCAGAGTTCTATATCAAGGTCACAGTGACCTTGACCTTTGACCTTGTGATCCCAAAATCATCATGTTGCATCCTATTATTATAAGCAACCGTGTATCCAAGTTTAGATGCAATAGGCTTAACCAATCCTGAAATATAAGCCGAGACGTTTTGTTAAACACAAAAACTTAATGTTGAAAAAGCAGAGTTCTGTATCAAAGTCACAGTGATGTTGACCTTTGACCTTCTGACACCAACATCATCATGCTGCTTCCTAACATTATAGGTAACAATGTATCCAAGTTTAGTTGCAATAGTCTTAAGCAATCCTGCAATATAAGCTGAAAAGCTTTGCTAAACACAAAAACTTAATGTTGAAAAAGCAGAGTTCTGTATCAAAGTCACAGTGATGTTGACCTTTGACCTTCTGACACCAACATCATCATGCTGCTTCCTAACATTATAGGTAACAATGTATCCAAGTTTAGTTGCAATAGTCTTAAGCAATCCTGCAATATAAGCTGAAAAGCTTTGCTAAATACAAAAACTTAATGTTGAAATAACAGAGTTCTGACTCAATGTCACAGTGATATTGACCTTTGATCTTCTGACCCCAACATCATCATGTTGCATCCTATCATTATAGGTAACCAGGTATCCAATTGGATACGGCATTGCTGAGATATAACTTAACCAGTCCTGAAATATAAGCTGAGAAGTTTTTCTAAATGCAAAAGCTTAATGTTGAAATAGCACAGAGTTCTATATCACGGTCAGTGACCTTGACCTTTGACTTTGTGATCCCAATATCATCATGCTGCATCCTATCATTATAGGTAACCATGTATCCAATTGGATCAGGCATTGCTGAGATATAAGACAATAACTTTCGTTTAATGCAAAAACTTAACGTAAAATATTAAGATTATATTGTGACCTTTGACACCATAACCTTGACATCATGACCGCTTTATCAGTGGACTGCTTCCATTCAATGTATATCACCATGTACCCAAGTTTGGTTCCAATTGGATCAGGCATTGCTGACATATAAGGCAATAACTTCTGTTTAATGCAAAAACTTAACGTAAAATATTAACAAAGATTATACCATGACCTTTGACCCCCCATAACCTTGACCGAATGAGGACTGCATCGGCATGCTGCATCCTTTTGATGTATATCACCATGTACCCAAGTTTGGTTCCAATTGGATCATGCATTGCTGAGATATAAGGCAATAACTTTTGATTAATGCAAAAACTTAACATAAAATATTAACAAAGATTATACCATGAACTCTGACACCATAACCTTGACCTTGTGATGCCTGAATCAGCGTGCTGCTTCCTTTCGATGTATATCTCCATGTATCCAAGTTTGGTTCCAATTGGATTAGGCATTGCTGAGATATAAGACAATAGCTTTTGTTTAACGCAAAAACTTAACGTAAAATATTAACAAAGATTGTACTGTAACCTTTGACCCCATAACCTTGCCGTCATGACCGCTTTATTGGTGGGCTGCTTCCATTCAATGTATATCACCATGTACCCAAGTTTGGTTCCAATTGGATGAGGCATTGCTGAGATATAAGGCAATAACTTTTGTTTAACGCAAAAACTTAACATAAAATATTAACAAAGATTATAGTGCAACCTTTGACTCCTGTAACCGTGACCTCATGCCCTTTTCATGGGCGGGCTGCTTACAAGTTTCTGGACGTCACAACTCCCAAGCCACCTTTAACAAGTTAATCTACATTGAAAATTAGAACTACTTGAATTTACAACGTTGTTAACGTCTTCTTGTCATGCTTGTTCATCGCTATGTTGAGACTTTTTGTTTTAATTAGGCTACATCAAGACAAAGAATGGTAGAATACACGCTACTTTCTCGGTAGAATAAAATAATTGGCGATGCTGGGATGCTATTTTCTCTTTATTACAGAAATTTAAGCAGATTCCGACACCTAATTGGTATGTGGGGTGGTGCCTTTTAAGTCCTCGCTCAAGTGGCCTTTTTAGACCTCGCTTCCCCCTGACGTGAAAACCTGGCTACGCCACTGATCATGATACATGTGAATAGGGGTTTAAACATATTAGCTGGACTTCAATAAACTAGCTTAGTTTGTGGGAGTTCCATTTGGAAAGGTTACACCATAATAAACCTGGTAACGCTCCTATTCAAGGTATTTTAAATAATAACTAGAATGCGCAGTCGATGGAACGGCATCGCAAATCAGCCAACTTTGACGTTCTGCACACACACACACCCAACACCCCACCACACTCACCCTGGGGGCGGAGTCTAATGTAAACATTCGCAATCCGTAATTTTATGGGTAACTAACATACCAAATTTGGTTGAATTCCACCAGCTTTTACTTTGTGACCACCCTCCCCCCCCCCTGGGGCCAGAGCCTAATGTAAATGGTGTCATACAGTGCGCAATCCTATGGGTACCTAACATAGCAAATTTGATTTAATGCGACAAAACAGTTTTGGAGGACAGATCCAGATGGACAGCCAGATGGGTGAAGGCAATTGCAATATCTCTTCCATATTTTCAAAATGACTAGGGATAACACAGGAACAAAGTCACAAATTAAATTTGAGGTATTAAACATAAAGTAGTCTAACTCCATTGCTTTGTGTCAAATTGTCGTCTTTATATTTGGCAGGTTCAGCCACCAATGAGGTGTTTGCGAGAGAGATTTCCTATTCATATGCAAAATAAGATGGACAATCGACTCTCGACCTCATCATTAAGTATCAACAATATTCTTGTGGTTGTTCTCTTATATTTCTTCAATTATGTCCTTTAATAAACTAAAGTTATTAATTAAGATATTGTTAATTAGGAATGTAAATGGCTAATTTCTAGAAATCCATGAATTATTTACACGAATGCTAATGAAATAGACATAGTTTAAGTGAACACAGACCTGGTTTAGCGGTTACTGACAATAAGTTAGATATCTGAACACAGCCTAGATTTATCAATAAATCTCATAATAACTACATGATTTCCTGGTTTGACTCACGATTGGTTACCAGGTTTATGTGAAATTGGGGGTGAAGGCCTATTATTAAATTTCAGCTATTAGGAATAAATAAAACATAAATCTTGATATTACATAATTTTATTTTCTTACAAATTTTCAAATTCATAAATTATTTTATACATACATCTGTTACAGATGTTTATCTGTACATCAATCTACGAATAGGAACACCAGTGACAAAACGTACATAGCTAGCTTGTACATGTGATGAAATATGGTGATGAAAAAACAGGTTATGGTGGTGGAGAAAATAAACAGAAATCATGAAATTAGATATTAATCCCCATTACATTGATGACATAACTTTGGAAATGATGAGATGGAAACATTTTACTGTCTGTGACAGCAAGAGGTTTCAGCATTATTGTTTTCAAAATGAGTGCCAGTTGTCCTAAGAGATGGAACAGAATTAGAGAACATTAGATGTTAGCGGTCTATGGTGACATTTTCAACACTTGCATCTCAGTATCTCAAGTTCAAAGGAAGCACACATGTAAGTATTAGAATATTCTGAAAGCAATTTGGCTGGAGACTTTTGCCTTCCCAGCACAATAATAAAAAGAAATTCATTCAGCGGCAAACTGAAGCGTATGATACTATATGAAAAGAGAAAACAAGAGGCCTGAGGAGTTTGTGCACAGGGCCTAACACTTAAAGTTATCCTGAAGCAATAACATTAAGTACTTGAAAATTTCAGTGATGATCTCCTGAGCCACCATTTTACTTAGATTTTTGTAGCCACCATTATTTAGGATTCTATTGTTCTTACTGTAGCAAGTATAAAACTATTCCGTAACACTAATGCTAGTCATTGACCCGCTGGCCTCCGATTTGTGCGGATCTACACGGATAGCGTGTAGTAAACATATAGTAGTCTGATTCTAATTGTGTATACCCTATGGTAGGCGTGAAACATGCTAGGCTAGATATTGTTTTATAGTAATTTGACTGATAATTGTTTCTAGCGATAGCAGCAAGTATTTAATATGGCATGTGCTTTGCTGACAAACTCGTCTATGGAAATGTATTTCACGCCAGATCTTGAAAGTTATTGCAGCAAAGATTTTCAGTCAAATCATTTTCAAAACATTAGATAGTAGTGCTTGTATTTTCTGCTGATTATTTCACAAATAAGTTGAAGGAAAGTTGTTGCTCCTATCACCAACAACAATTATCAGTCAAATTGTTATAAAAAATATCTAGTCTAGCACATTTCCCGTCTACCATAGGAAATAAACAATTTGAATCGAACTACTATACGCTTACTACACGCTATACAGGTAGATCTGCTCACCTTGGAGGCCAACAGTACAATGACTAGCATTAGAGTTAAAGTTTTATATTGCGCATTGAGCAGAAGCGAGGACAATAGAATCCAATTATGGTGCCTGGCTTCTCTGAAGACGATCATCACTGAATCTTTCTAAATATTTTCTAATTTTAATGCTTCAGGATAACTTTACAGCTCCTAACACTTAAAGCTCCTCCAATTTCATTAACCCTTTAAGCCTTAAATTTGTTCACAAAATTTCAATTTTCTCAAAGAAAATGTCAATTTACAGAACAAGAGAAAACTATTTTTGGAAATTTACCACTGGAAGGAGTCGCTCGCTTATTGAGCCAGTCATCCCAGTAGTATATTTTCAAAAATACTATTTACTTGGTCTGCAAATTGACATTTCGCAAGACCTCTGTAGAAGCTGAGTGAGTTCCATATAATTTGTCTACATAGTACAAAATAATACACAAGAATTCCACGTAATTAAGTCTTGTTTGCTCTACTCATTGACGATGAACATAGTTCAGTGACCTTAACTGTTGACCTTATGACCTTATTCTCATCATGCTGATTCTTAACATGATAGGCAACAATTTATTCAAGCTTAGTTTCAACAGAGTTAACCGGTCATGAAATATAATATCACACGTTTTACAAAATGCAGATGTAATGTTGAAAAACATCTTTGTAGCAACATAACAGTGACCTTGACCTTTGAACCTGAACCTCAATGTCTCCACACCACTTCCTAACAGCATAGGCAACCAAACATCCAAGCTATGATCTGACAGGCTTAACCAACATGACCAATAATGAAATAGAAAATTAAAATACAACTGCTAAATGCAAAACTTAAATGTGATGCCGCCACCACAGTCGCCAATCATCAGAAAGGTAATATCTATGTCTCGCTTCCACATTGCTGGCAAGACACATTCTACTGGCTGAATGTTGTATTATTGTTTTTAATCACACAACAGATGAATCCAGTCTATCAATCAAGCATATGATGTCACAATCAACTACATCACATGTAGGCTGACATCATAATCAATTACATCATGAATGACATAATTAAGTCTGCCATAAACTCTTAATAGCCCATCAAATTGCACGAATTTATATCTTTACTATTTAATAAACATTCAGTTGAATATTTTGAGACTAATTTGACTGGGAGTTCAGGGTTCGATCAATCCCAACACGGGCAAAGCGTGCGTGGGGCTTAGCTAGAGATGGGTGGGGCATAGCTAAATCTGGATTCATCCATTAAGCTTCAACATATATTTTCTAGAAAATAGGTCAAACTGGCCCAATTCTTGAATAGCCTGTAACTTCTGAACAAAGTAACCCACTTAGTTAGAAGTCAAAATCTCAAAATATGAGCAAATATGACAACTAGCTATTATCTGTCCCACAAAGCATTCATTACTCTTGATCGTGCGTCAAATTATGTAACAAAATCTTAACCAGACGATTCTCAAGTATTAGGAATGGTTATCTGCTCTTACAACTTCTGGTGTTTGAGCAATGAGTGATTTAAATGGTACAGATAAAAAAAGCTATAACAATGATGAAAACATGCTGACCTAGGTGATGGTCTATCATTTTATGATTCCCTGTACTTAGCATTTTAAATCAACAATTCCACCACTAAATCCACGGACATTCGATTGGCATTGCATGAAAACAATGGAAGATTACCAAATATGAGAAACAATGGATTGTCAGTCAGCAGCTTGCTGGTGGCAAAATGGATATCTGCATAAGATGCTGATTGCATGGTTAACACTTTAACACTCAAAATGCCAAAAAACGGCTTCTGAAGTTGTTTTGAGAAATGTCCATTTGCAGTAAGTTGAAAATCTGAGTTGCTTTGAAATGTAGATATCAAGATTTTGGTCGACTAATATGAGGGTTTCATGGTACATGTATTTACTGTTTTCAAGAATGAACATCAATTATATACGACATATAACCGAATAAAATATTCCACATAAGAATGTTTTAAGTTTAAATGTAATATTTCGCTATGCGAGAAATAGTCTATGATAGTCATTAGCACCGAATCCAGCATTGCACTTTGGACACTTTCTTTGCCGTGTTTCATATCTAGTTTTTAAACATTCTAAACAAAATACATGGAAACATTTGGTGAGAACAGCATCTTTTCTCTTGACTTTGCACGATGGACACGTTAACTGATCCTGGGAAAAAAGAAGTTTGGAACAGTGAAAACAAAGTACAAACAAACAAGATTAACCAGCAATACTGGTATTCAAAACAATCATACAAATATTAGCTCAGGCGTAACATAACATGTTTCCAGAACAATTATGTTCAAATTATTCAAAAGAACAATTTCTTACTAACATATTTCTGTTCTAATTTTGGAAACATGTTAACATATTTATGACCTATATTGTCATACTGTAGGTCCACGTCAGGGACAGATTCTGGTATCCCCAAAAGTATAGCCAATATTTTAGCCAACTGCAATTTTCTTAAAGCCAAATCTCAACTATTTTAAGTCACTGCCAGCTAACCCTTTCAATGGAAAACTACTAACATAAGATACAAGATTTGGTTTGCTTTAATATTTTGAAACTAATTTGACAAGCGACCTGTTGTTGCCTTAATTTCTAAATATTTTTCAGTACTTTAAAGCTTACAGAGCAGAAACCACAAATCCTGTATGATGTAATGAATAGTCTGCTGAATATTTTCAAACTAATTTGACCGTGAGTTGTTGTTTCCTATGGATGAAACAGGTGCCAGTCAAATTCATTTCAAAGAATACAGCAGCTTTCCTGTATAGTTGCCTTGAAATTTAGGTATGCAATTTAAAGGTTAAAGGGGTCAAGGCCATTGAAACGGGTGTGGCGTGATAAGTAGTTCTACTGGACACATCTTGATCAAACTTGGGTGCGAGCTTGCCATTGTGGTCCTGAAAAAGCATCTTGATATTTGAGGGAAAGGTGAAAGGTCATAGTGGGAGGTCAAGAGGTTACAATGCACACCACTCTTCTTATAATCATCTTTGCTAAAATTGTACTGTCTTGTGAATAAGAACTTTGAAAGCAATTTGAAGTGATTCCAGTCCAATTAATTACACACGTGCACGCACACGCACGCATGCACAAATGCACGCACGCACGCACATACTTAAAATGGTCCAGATTTGTCGAGATTGAAAACTTTGCTTAGAGAATGTCCATTTACAATTATTTGAACAATAAAGACATTTACTGACTACTACCATGATGTACCGTAATCTATGATGACTAGAATTATATATGATACACTCAACCTTCACCTGGGTGACAAAGGTTTTTGATGCATTTATCATACAGCAGCCTGAGAAACAACTTCCACCAACCCCACCCCATACATACACACAATTTAAAGTGGTCAGCAACCATACAGGAACTTAGAGACAGAGGGATTGGACCCACACCAACACATGCGTTCATTATGATAGGTAGACATTTAAAAAGAAAATTGCAGGCCTACCAGCCACCCTTGACAGAAAAATAAGATTCAGAAAAATAGGAGAAAATATAGGGAACCCGACTGTTTTATCTGCGGTTTATTTTAATCCTTTAAAGTCTAAATTTTGTCAAAAAATCTAAATATTTGCTTATTGAATGTCCATTTTTGCATGCCAAGAGAATACTATTTTTTACACTTTGCCACTGGAATTACAAGCTCGATAACCGAGCCAGTCATTCAGTGGTAAATCTCCAAAAACAATACTCCCTTGGTCTGCAAATGTACATTTTCTCTGCCAAAATATCAGTGTTTATATGACAACACTCATGAGTAACATCTTTCCAGCTTGCAACAGTTTCAGGGTTCATACACCTTGGGCACAATAAAATTCCATACTTTTTCCAAACATATATTTCAAACTTCCCGACCCACTATAATAATTAGTGACTAATGACCCGATATTTATAACTATCTTAACACCCTCCTCCCACCCCACCCACAAACCCCACTACAAAAACAAAGAATTGAATATCTTACATTGTTGTGGCTTACCTAGTTGAGCAACCCTCCCCAGCCCACCCACCACCACCTTGAAAGCAATGGCTTCCAGTCATATTATTTAAAAGAATATCCTTTAATTTGTAAAGAATTCCACCTGTATCAAAAAACTACTGTCTTAATGGCCCCAAAACAACAGGGGTTGGAATAAAATTATAAAATTGTACCTGTCCCAGGTGACAGGTAGATTTTTGTGTAACTGTCACCAAATATTTATATTTGTACAAGCAGTGTATATTTATAATATAAAACAATAACCTGCAAGTCCGCCACAATAAAAAGCGTAACCAGCTCTAAGGCATTTAGTAGATAGCTTGACACTTCTAAACTTGTACGCTTTAAACTGACAATTTACTGCAGTTGCGATTTACTGGAATTAAGTTACTACGCATCGGTTTTCCTGACATAGTCCTGGTTTCTCGGTCGCTCCAAAGCAATGAACCACTTAAATATCGGGTGGTATTACTGTCGGAACCTTCCAGTAATAATATATTGGGTTATATAACCCGTCAAAGTGGGCACTAAGATATTGCTTTACTCCGTTTAAAAGTGGCACAGTGACTAGATCTTTCGTTTGCCATTAGCCATCAATATTTATCATGAGTCGCACAGAGATTGGTTGAAATAAATCAAGTGATTAATTCGTTATGAACGACAACGAGGCACGTGATCAAAATTTTACTACGATAGCAATTTTCATTCATGCCTAATGACATCGGATATCCTGCAAGCCAATCAGAAACTACGAGTGCGCATTATGGATTATTATTAACTACGACTGCGCAGTCGCGCGAGACATTTCTCATACTGGTGAATTAGCAGACCCCCCTCTAGGCTGATTCGTGACATAATTTTTATTGGTGAAATTCATAACCGCGATCTCTATTCCCGTCAAATTTCAAGCCCTGCAGTGTGCAAGCATTGTGGAATATTTCAGTGATCTTTAACATTCGGTTGTTGGCAGATTCATTCGTTCCTAGAGTACCTAGCCAAAAATATCTGATTGCACAAATGCTAAAACGTTTTGGCATAAGTTTGGTATGTTTGATCGCGACATAGACCTTTACAGAAAGATGCCGAAATAAGAGAAACCGCACATCGCGTAATCTTATTATAGCAGATTGGTACATCTAATTCTTGGCATGTTTTACTTCGTTCTTACATATTTCTGAGCAGTTTGTACTGGCGAACGAAAACCAGTTCATAAGGTAACCGATAGCAGGTCACCTTAAATAGCGATAAGGTAACCGCGTGGCGAACGTGTTCAACCGTTCGCCATTACAGCACAGGCCTGTGTGTCCAACGTCCGTCCATCCGCCAACTTTTCCTTTAAACGATTTCTCAAGAATGACTGGCCTGATTTCAATTATATTTGGCAGGAAGCATCCTTAGGCCATAGGGATCCAAGTTTGTTCAAACAATTTAGCCGATGGCCATCTTGGATTTCGGCCGATTTTAGAAAACGTCTTTAAAAATCTCTGAAATCACTTGGGGGATTGATGCAAACCTCATGAAATATGATCTAGGGCAAGAGCTGAATCAAGTTTGTTCAAGGGTACTTGATTGGTCAAATGGCTTGGCGGCCATCTTGGTTGACCTAGTTTTAGCGAAAATGACTTCTCCAGAACTGCTGAAGGGATCAGGTCAAAATTTGGCAGATATGATTAGGGACTAAGGGCCATTAAAGTTTGTTCAAGAGAAGTTGAACGTAAAAAAACATGGCCACCATGGGCCAATCAAAATATAGCATGTTTGGCGGCCATATTGGATTTTTTATTTGATGGATTTTGAGGCCGAAATTGGTTTTATGTGTTTTTGGGTAGTCTGATCTCAAATTTGTAACTTTCGAAAGGGTCGGATAAACGGTTTGGCGGCCATCTTGGATCATTTTCCCGCCATATGCTCCCATACTAAAGCAATAGGAAACTTAAAATGTCCTCTTCTCGAGAAGTACTGGGACAATTTCAATTATATTTGGCAGGAAGCATCCTTAGGGCATAGAGATTCAAGTTTGTTCAAACAAAGCCGATCAGCCAATTGGGCCAGCAGCCACCTTGGATTTTGGACGATTTTTAGAAATTATTTTTTTAATCTCCGAAACCGTTTGAGGGATCAGTTCAGAACTCATAAAATATCATCTAGGGCAAGCGCTGAACCAAATTTGTTCACTTGTGAACTTGATTGGCCGAATCATTCGTAGGCCATTTTGGATGACCTAGTTTTCGAGAAAACAACTTTTCCAGAACCGCTGGTGATCGGGCCAAAATTTGGGTGATCATATTGATGACTAAGGGCCATTAAAGTTTGTTCAAGAAAAGTTGATATATAAAGAAACATGGCCTCTGTTTTCTTGTTACAAGTCTGCTCAACACATTAGAGTTCTACTTATTGTTAATGAACATTCTAGTTGAAATGCCTATGGTCCAGTGAGTGAAGTAACAAGAGCAAGCAGAGATTGCAGACCCTTGCCCTCTAGATTTTTCAGATTTCCCTGATGTTTTCAGATTACACCCAAAGTTGTGGAATCATCTTGTAATGTCACATGCTTTCTTACGCTAAGATTTGGGCTAAATTGGATAAGTAGTTTCCAAACTATCCATATACCGTAATTTCTCGACTAAAGGCCGCCCTCGAATATAGGACGCTGTCCCAAATTTGACCAAAATCAGCCCAAAAAACTCTTGTATTCAAGTATAAGACGCTGTTAAATTTAGAAAAAACGTACCTTTAAAAAATCGAAAATTGGTATCAAAAATAACCATCACTCCGCGTCATGTTTAATGCATGAGTAAAAATTATCATGATGTTAGAGAAATTATTAAATAGGACCGCCTAAATATCGTGTATCTTCAATAAAGATTGTTTATTACATCAAAATCAATCTAATTTTGGCATAAAATGTCTCCTTGAAAACATCGAAATCGTGTGATAGAAACAGATTGTAATGGCTCTTTTGTGATTGGCGGCGCTGTGTAATCTTATGCGCTAACGGGAGTTGGTTATCTGGCTCTTTTGTGATTGGAGGCGCTGTGTGATCTTATGCGCTAACGGGAGTTGGTTATCTGGCTCTTTTGTGATTGGAGGCGCTGTGTAATCTTATGCGCTAACGGGAGTTGGTTATCAAACAGGTACGGGAACATTCAGTTCCTATCGCGCAATGATAATATATAGCAATTTCCGAGTTCCGAGTCCAGAATATTTATATCCGAGTACTCGCTCTAATTAGAATAAAGATCTTTTGCGATTGGAGGCGAATCACGTGATTTCTACACGTATCTTTTCTCGACGCCATTTTATGTCAAATTCTGGATTAATTTTGATGTAATAAGTGATATGTATTAAAGAATAAGCAATATTTAGGCGCCCGAATTTAATAATTTCACTTCCGCTTGGTGTTTTTGGAGTATACATTAAACATAGTCGTCAGGCGGCGCGAATTGGCTAGGGTAACATTTAGTTCAATTTCCGTGGTATAATCTGACTTTTTAAGAAAAATTTCGACCCAAAAATGTGCTGAAGGAATGTTCTCGATTATAGTACGCACCCCCCTTTCTAGTACATGTGTTTTGACCAAAAAACTGCGTCCCTTAGTCGAGTTTTAACGGTATCCAGAATTTGATCTGATCCAATTTTTTTGTAATTCCAGATCACAGCCAAAACCTGGAAATTATTTTGCACATTAACCCTTTAATCCCCAAATTTATTCAAGAAATTTCAATTTTCACTTAGAAAATGTCCATTTACAGAACAAGAGAAGATTTTTGAGAATTGATCACTGGAATGACTGGCTCATTTATTGTGCCAATCATTCCAGTGATATATTTTCAAAAATAGTCTTCTCTTGCTCTGCAAATTGACATTTCTCAAGAACACTGTAAAAGCTGTTTTTGGCTGACATAAGTGTTAAAGAGCTAAGTTCTAGTCAAAACACATGTGCGCACATACCCATGCACACGCATGCACGCAAGCACACACGCATGCACGTGCACACACACGCACGCGCACACACACATGCATGCACACAATGCAGGCACGGGTACGATAAATAAGCATAAGTCAGTATTAACCTTGTATTCTTGTATCTCTGCCATTAGCACTTCATCTGCAGCACCAACAACTTCAATCTTTTTCTGTCTCTCAAGCTTTCTCTGTAAACGTGCAATCTCCTCCTACAAGTCATGGAACAATATAGACGATTTATATAGTCAAATAAATAACTTCAGTAAGACAGGTTGTCAAAATCTGTCTGAAAAATCTCTTTCTGCTCACCCTATGATTAACATAACAATGAAGTGTCATGATTAACATAACAATGAAGTGTCATTAACATGTAATCCAAACAGAAGCTAACATACAAGGGGTCGTATTCATGAAGAGGGCGTACGCACTAGAAAAGGTGTAACTAGGGCTAAGACCCCAGTGGCTTAAATCGGTATTCACGAAAAGGGCGCAGCTTACGCCCATCCATAAAATCGGGCATAACTTATGCCCTCCAACTACAAGGCGTAAGTCATTATTTACAGCGTTTTTGACGTGGTCTCGAATTTTAGTCGAATATCAGATATTGCTAATTTTATAAATTGAATTTGCATTTAGCTGACATTTTGTAAATATTAAGTGTTATTTAATATGAAGCCATAGGAGACGTGTTTTTTTATATTTGAGCTGAACACGTTTCCTATTTCAGTATTCAAAGTACCCACAGTGTGCTGAATGTGAAGCTGAAACAATATGGTAAATAAATATGGTAGAGCAATATGTCATTGGCTGGCAACAAGCGCATGTGAACGGCTTGAATGACTCGCCACGCTCAAGTCAAGTTTTCCCAAAAAGGCTTCAGAATTGCTAAAGAAAGGTTGCAAGAATATAAAAATTACACGTTTTCACAGCGCTTAGTTTTTGTAATGACAAGCCTTTTACTAATGAATGGTTATATGCTAGGTCAGTCAGACTCGATACAACGTACGAAATAATATTTATTTATTTATTTATCTGTTAGTATTAAGCATACATACTAAATTTTGAGTCGATGGTAGCTAGCCTGTTCAGTGTTCCATGTTGAAGTGTAGGCCACACATTTTGACAGCTGTTGACGTGTATGGTACTACGTCAATAAGCGGCCTATATGTAACCAACAAATTCTGGCCTACATGCATTAGTGACAGATTTTTTTATGCCCCTCTTCGTGAATACGGCGTAACTCGAGGGTGTATGTTACGGCAGGCGTAAGCTATGCCCTCTTCGTGAATACAGTCCCAAGTCATGAAATCAAAACTAGCGATGTATGCATTCATTGACAGACACATTGATGGCTGGAAAAAGACGAGGCCTAAAGGCATAGATGCTCAGCTGCCTATTACTTAAGCTCAAGCCTAAAACCTCTATAGTTTAAATGGTTGCTAATTTCATCTCAAATGTTGTATTGCACAGATAGATTATGATTTATAAATTCCATAGCATTCATATCCTGTCAGATTCCATTATCTGTATCACAGTTATCTCCTTTGTAATATCGTGTAAATGTTGAACAGTGATCGCCACCATTTTGTCTCCTCAAGACACACTGTGTGATGTCATGTAAGTGCAAATTAGTTACATACCGTATTTCGCTTAATAGTAGCCTAGGCTTCTATTAGGACAAGAGGTGTTCAATTTCCAACCAAACATCTCTGAGAAAGGGGATGGGCTTATATTACAGTTTTCCAAAAAAAGTTTTCTAAAATTGATACCACGGAAATTCAACGTATTTTCTCCCATAAAAATTCCCACCGCCTACGCCTATGTTTAATGTATACCTCAAAACATCACCGGGGAAGTGAAATTATTTGACTTGAGCGCATATATATATTGCGTATCCTTTAATAAAGCTCGTTTATTACATCAAAATTAATCCACAATTTGATATAAAATGGTGTCGCGAAAAAATACAAATCACGTGATTCGCCTCCAATTGAAGAGTTTATTTTAGAGCGAGTACTCGGATATAAATATTCTGGAATCGGGGACTCGGAACTCGGGAATATCTATATATTATCATTGCACGATAGGAACTGAGTATTATACTGATCTTAAAAAATGGGTACCCGTTTGATAAACTCCCATTAGCGCATAATATCTCGCGAGAACATGATGCCTCCCATCTAAAGAACTGCTGGCTCGCCAACTTAAGAAGCCGGCTATATTGTCTTTCATAATAATTCAATTTGGATCATTTAATGTTGATCGGCGTTACAAAATTGATGCGCATTTTCTCCCGTGCTTGTTGTTTGGTACATAAATTTGGTCTTAAAATATATTTATAAGGAAGGTATTTAATCACGCCAAGACTGTTTTACGCGCATTTTGACTACAAAAGTGTGGAATAAACTTTATTATATCTTGAAGACACGTGGCCTACTATTAGTATTAACCTAATAGGCGGTCGAGATTTACAAATCCGAGGCCTGTATTGACTTCTAGAGGGGCCGGGAATGTATCAGGGCAGAGATCGGTTTGAAGTAGACACACCCTGTGACACGACTGTTATTATTATACACGCTATTCTTACAAATTTGCTCTTAAGAAAAAATTTCCTATACAGTCTGCTGAGTTAGGGGGTGGGCTTCTAATACAGAGTTTTGCCATTTTGAAACTGCTAAGAAATCATTGGAGCTCATATGTCAAAGTTAGGGGGTGGGCTTCTATTAGATCATAGGCTACTATTAAGCGAAATACGGTACTTTATTGTTTAATAATCACCTTGTTGAATATTTTGAAACCCCTTTGACTGAAAACTGTTGCAACAACTTCCAGTCAAATTAGTTCCAAATTATACAACAGCTTACCTGCTTAATTGATTTTACACCACATTGCCAAAATATAGATGGCACCTATATGACTGAACGCATATACCGAGACAGACACGCTAGGTTTTTTCTGATTGGTTGAAAAGTAAATCATGACAGCCATCATAGGCTGTAGAAATGTATCTACAGTTAGCTACTAATGTCTGAACATGCTCCGTTGTCCGCCCGATAAAAAGTTAAAATGTTAGGAATGGATTATGGGTGACAAATTCTATCACCTGAATAGTTAGTATTAGATAAGCCACTTTTTCCCTGACGAAGAACGACGATCAAACAGTGTTGAAATCTATGCCACCCACCACCACCAACACCCGCTGGATCAATGTAGCATGTAGATTGATACAGTGACGTGTCAAAGGAGATTGACAAACCATATTGTGTTCATGCCTATTTATTTATGTATGCAAGTATGTACTATACTGATGACATTTATTCAGCCATGAACGGTATATGTTTAGAATTAAAAGTACTCACTAGTTCCTTAATTGGGTCACTGTAACCTTTGACCTATCGACCCTTAAATTAATAGGCTTCTTCGGACACCAAGCACAACACACACCAAATTTTGTGAAGATTCCTTCAGTAGAACTTGAGGTATTATCCAGAAATGCAACTAGATTTCATTAATTGGGTTACCATGACCTTGACCTTTAACAGTTTGACCCCAGAATTAAGAGGTTTCTTCAGACCCTGATGGCAACACACAGGCCAAGTTTGGTTAAGATGCTATCAGTAGAACTTGAGCCATCATCCAGAAATGACTTAATTTCCTTAGAATGAGAAAATATAGATCAAAAACGCAAAATAGATGCGGTATAACATGATTCAGTATAAGCTATTCATGAACAGTCTTCAGGATTCATTCTGATAATCTTCTTCTTTTCGATCGCTGGTATCACACTTGGAGAGCCGTTCTCAAGATGAAATCTGTGGTTTTCTGCAGTTCTTCCACAGGCCCATACATCTTTTCAAGAAAAGAGATTGACAAAGGCCAGATCTCTTCTCTCAGCAGTTGATACATACTGCAACATTGAAGTATGTGCTCTGTGGTTTGTTCTGCCACAAGGACAAGCGGGCGATGTCGTACGGTGGAACTGCCTGTACATGTGTTGGTTTAGTCTGTTATTCTGATAATGAAACCAAGGAATGTGACATCACAGTGCACTGACGTATGCAATGTACATCGTAACACGTGTACATCATAATATGCCACATTATCGTACTGAATCCTGAAATATTTTGTGAAACCATGTGCTGTATTGTTATATGCCTTATCTATTTTGAGTCATTCTGCTATGCTTATTGTCTGTGAGCAAAAGTTATCTACCTGGACAGAAGTAGCAACCAGGCAAAGAGTTACCTTCAGTCTTGTATTACGTACACCAGATAAACTATAGAATTTTAGCTGCACAGTCACTGTGAGCTGCTTAGAACACATTCACAGATGAAATCCATGTAGCTCAATTCCAAGGCAGTTTGAAAATAATTTGACTGGAAGCATTTGCACCAACCGCTTCCAGTCAAATTAACTCAATAGACTAATTCTTCTTTATAAAGAATTTTTAAGTGTCTCACAGTCACCAATAACTTTCAGTCATATTGTTTTCAAAATATTTAGTCAGTCCAGAGATATAACCCCTGGAACGTGTCTGCAAAAACATGTCCCACCTGTGTTCTCCTGTGCTTGAATGATTGCTTCTCCAGTGTTTCTGTCTTATCAGCGACAGCAGTCTGTGCCTCCTTCAGCTGTGACTGATATTTATCTAAGTGTAGTTTCAGATCTGTCGCTGTCTGCGTGCTCTCTAAGGCTTTACGTTTGTGCATCTCCATAGCTTGTCGACATAACCTGTAGTATAAAATAATATAATTATATAATTGTTATTATTGTACACATTAACTGATGAGCAAATGGAATTTATGCCCCTGCTAGCCCTGTCTTGTTTACCAAATTTCATGTGACCAATGAAGGATTACTTGCTCAAACCTTTCATCTGCGAAGATGTTGAATATTTTGAACCTAATTTGACTGGAAGCTTTTGCACCCATATAAAACCTGGACATTGTAGCCGTACAAATGCTTACAAATCTATATTTTGTCAGAACGAAAACTAAAGAATAATACAGATATATTGGACTACTTGTAGACCAAATCTGTTGAAAATCCATTTAGTAGAACCGGATTTATCATCCTATCATCTAAAAACCATTCCCGTAATCATGACTTGATACAGTTCCTCTGGCCAGCCATGTTTTAACAACAGGTCGAGTTTGGAAATGATTCAAGTCGAATGTTGTACAGAAATTGAAGCTGAAATGGCTGGATAGATATAGTGATGCACACAAAGCCTCATATACCAATCCTTTTAGATGTGTGGCCTAACAAGTCTATAATATTTGAGCATATGTACCACTGACCCGAGTTCTTTATTGTCATTAGACAGAGTATTCTGCAGGATCCGCTCCTTCTCCTCCAGTTTTCTCACAACCAGCATCTGTGCCTCTACCTGACTTTGCAAAGTCAAAGTCTGCTCGGATATCAGTTCTTTTTCTTCACGAAGCAGCTTGTGAATCTGGCTGGCCTTGATACGCTGGTGAGGAAAGGGATACGCTTTTATATATAAGACTATCCTTAAATTATTGCTTATTTGTGGAATAGGCAACAAAATTATTTTAAATTGGTATCACTGATTTTCATTTTTTTGTAATTTTTGACAATCTTGAGGAGTTTAGCGTCTTAGTGACATTTATTTTCATCTATTTGATCATTCTAGTACAAAATGTCTCCCGACAAGCCAATGGAGGGATCCAATCTATCACTCAATTAACTGATGTAATAGTTCAAATATGTCACTTGTGAGCAGCAGTCACAAAATAGCATAGATCTGACAAGTATGGGCAAAGGTCTGACAGTAACTGTGTAAACTGTATGAATTTATGCATTAAGAAACATTCTGCTGATTTTTTTAAAACTAATTTGACTGGGAGCTGTCGCTGCCATATTAATTTCAAAATCTTAACCAACTTACACCTGTATAGTTAGCTGGAAATTGAGATTATGTGAATTCATGACTCACTGTTAAAATCAACTCAAATGTACGTACAAAGTGGATGGTGCTTAGCCAAAAATATGTGGGGCCAGAAATATATATATGTATATATGATGTTTAGTCAAAATCGAATCATGTGATTGAGTTAGGATGTCAATGCATATGCATTACAACTTCTATGAGCACAAATATGCATAAATGTTCCTCAATGCTCACATCCTGTCACCACCATCCAGTCCACCTACATGACCTAGCAGATGACACTGATCATTACACAGCCAGTCCTCAGTGAGTAGAGATCATGACGGGCAACAAATAAGTAAATAAACAACACGTCCCTTGAATGGAGAGATTCAACCTGTCACTCACGCATAAAATGTCAAAATCACTTGTTAGCTGATGTCATGATCATAATGACTTATAACTTCATCATGAAAATCAAAAAGTCCTTCACGAGTGTACAAATTGTTTGTCTTCAATGAAGTTACAATTCAATAAAGATTGTTAAATATTTTGAAATTAATTTGACAGGGAGCTGTTGTTGCCATCAGCAGCAATGTCACCCAGTCCAACAGTTTCACCATATTCGCAGCAACATTACTAGGTCAAATTAGTTTCAAAATATTTGAAATTTAAATTTAGATTTTGGAAATTTAGTTTTCAGTTTCAAATCTATTCCAACACATGTACAAAGTGGGCGTAGTTTAGGTAGAAATGGGCGGGGCTTAACTAGAAATGAATCCTTCATCATAGAAATGAATGTTTGTACCTCCGACATGAGTTTGAAGTTAGCATCATCTTTGACTCTGAGCTGTTGTATGAGGCGTGAGTTCTGCTCCTGCATGTCCTCAAATGCCTGGCCAGTCACCTCCATCTCATTCATCAATGCCTCTTCTCGCTACAGACAATACACACACATTGTACACGTAACCCTTTAACCCTCAAATTTGCCCCAAAAAAGATTTAAATTTTCACATAGAAAATGTCCATTTTGCAGACCAAGAGAACACTATTTTGAAATTTTACCACCGGAATAACTAACTTGGTTATCGAGCCATTCATTCCAGTGGTAAATTCTCAATGGACATTTCTCAAGAACAATTCAGATGCCATTTTTGGCTGATATGAGTGCTAAAAGGTTAATGCCAATTTATAACCAAGTGATTCCACATGAGACAAGCTTGCACTAGCCTTATCACACAAATGATTTCAAATGCCATATTTATTATGTGTATGATTATTGTGCACTCGTAATATATCACAAGTTTATTAACAACAGATGTCGGGCGGGATACAGCGGTGATGGAACAGAGTTGCGGAATGAGTAGAGGAGATCAGAATAGATAAGACGTGTGCATTACCTGCTTCTGAGCATCAAGAGTTTTATGAAGCTCTGCTGAACTGTCCTCCATCCTCTGAATCTTCTTAATCGCCTCTTCATCCGCTAACTTCCGCTTCTCCTTACGTTCACTTTCCAGCATTTTACGAATATGGTTCTTTAAATCGTCAATTTCCTGTTTTGCTTTCTTCTCCGCTGCCATAAGCTGAAAACAAGATTTAAATGTGAAAGATTTATACACATTGAAAATATTAACATTCGAGACAAAATAAAACAGCCTATGTGAGTACTGGGCGACTCATATTGGCCCAGTCCAATATCAGGCAACATTACATATCATTCACATAAATGAATGCTGCACTACCTAAATGGTCATTCTGAATGCTCCATACACAATGAGGTGTCACCACCTACATATCCCCTCATGGTAGGTGATAAAACTTGTTCATATACACAAAACACAATGTCTGCTCAAAATGTAAATATTTTATGTATTCCTGCTATAATATGGCAACCACGATTATTCAACTATAGATGGGAAATTCCATGAAAACATCAACTAAGGAATGAAAATTAAGTCCTGAAAAGTTAGTAAATTGCATATCAAATTGAAACCAACACCCTCTGGTTACATATTCTGATGTTCGTTTTATGATTATGTCTGGTTAATCCACCCAAGAGGAGTTTAAAAGAGGTAAGGCACCACTTGTGTTTTATTCCAAAAAATAATGTAAAATTAAAAAAAAATCATTAAATTAGGATCGTCTAGTTTTGAGTAATTAGCTGTCACAAGTTTATAGTTGTGATAATCAGTCTGATAATGTCAAAATTGGGATGATCCATGCTGTTGTTATGGCAAGAGAGTGTAATTTCTTTCAACCGTTCCCCCGTCACATAGGCAACCACTTTAATAAAAAAAATATGTTGTTTTAGTGACAGGCACATTTTTTTTAATAGAACTTTTTTATGCAAAGCATGCCAATGATAATCTTCTAAAAGGTAGAGTATCTAAACTAAAACACTACATGTTCACCCCCAAATGGCTGGTTGGATATGTGACAACAGTTGTGTATGTGGCAACAGCTGTCGTGTATGGTAAAAAACTTAACTTGGTCCATTTTGCACCTGTCTACCCTACATTACAATGAGATCTTTCTGAAATTCCTTTTAGAGTTAGCTAACAAGATTTAGCACATGTTCACAAACAGACACAAAGAATTTAGAAACTCAATTAACTTTCTCTGTTTTAGACGATTTCCACAAAGGAGTGTATGTTAAGCTATCTATGGTTTGAAGTTTATTATATATCTTGATTGTATTTATCAGCATGTTGATGCCCTATTTACGGATGCAAAATCCTTTCAATTTATGAGATATTGAATTCAACTAACACAAAGATCAAAATTATTCTGGTCTCAGGTGAAATAAATTCTAACAAAACCTTCCTTGACCAGAGATGGGAGGATATCAAAATGCTACCAGGGACACAGAGTGTCCATCAAGTTGTAGCCAAAGGTTCATATCTGGAGCTCGTTCCGTAAGTAAAACTTAACAGAGCGCTCTGCCAGAATAGCTCTGCAAAAACATGTTTTCCTTACGAAATGATACGTTTTGTCAGAGTGCTCTGCTATTTCGCGAAACATGTTTGGAGGTAACTCGCGAAAAACAAAACATGTTTTTTAATCTGTGACATAATTGCGCGCATAATTGTACTTTTGTTACAGAGCGATGTAAGGAAACTATTATTTGCACCTACAGAATGTAAGGCTGGTCGAGGTCAAAAGCTATTGTGATGCAGACAACCCAAACACCTTTGATTTGAGATCAGGATCCATCATGTCCAATCCCCTATCTCTGACAGTCATGCCACAAGCTTCTGAGATGGTTACAAAGAGATTTCAAATTGGGAAATATGTCTTGGCCCAGTTCGCTGGCAATACCTCTGTCAAACAGTTTGTCAGTACCCATGGATGTTAATCAAAACGGTGATGAGACTGAGGTATATTTTTGAGGAAATGTGGAAATAATATTTTTGTCAAGCCAGCATGACACATGTTGGATTGATAAATCAGGCATTTTGAAAATTCTTGAGACACACATAATGGACAACAGAGGCAGAAAAGGGGTAAACAAAAATTTAGATGCTGAGTAGCAGCTGAGAAATGATTTGCTATACATAAACAGTACAGCTCAGAAATAATTTAACCTGTTTCTAAAACAAAATGTACTGTGAAATATTTTGGACTTAGTTGATTGGAAGCCATTGCTGCCTATTGGTCATTGCTGCCTAAGATAGCAATTGCACCCAATCAAATTAAGTCCAAAATATTTAACAGAAAATTTCTTATATTGTGTTCAAAACTAGTTTCTGTTTTTGACACATTCTATCTGTAACTTATTTATAAGCTGTATGTATGATTACTGTATTCTGCGGCTGTAGTAGTAGAAACATCCTACAGCAGCAATCAGTTCTTCGCTTTTGCCAACTGTCTTGTCCTCAGCCAGAATCCTTAGCTTACTCAGGTCCATTCTTGACTTGAGTGTACCGAGTCCTGCTTTCTTGAGGTCATCTCGTAGCACGCTTAGCAGATTTATGCAATGACATCCTCTCCTGGCTTTGTATTTGCTGGCTCTGAGTTCTAGGGCTCTCTGTGCTGGTGTCTCTTCTGGCATCCTTAGCACATGGCCAAACATGGACCATCTTTGCTGGGCGACTTTTACAGACAGCCGTACACATCTTGTATAGTGCATCGTTGGAAATTATGCTGTCTGGCCATCGGTGTCCAGTGATGGTGCGTAGGTGTTTCCGGTGGCAGGCATCGAGTTTGTATAGAGCTGCCTTTGGAGCTGTCCAGCTGTAACAGCTATACAGCATCAAGGATACGCAGGTTGCATTGTATAAACGTAGCCTCATTATCAAGGGCATCTTTGATCTACGAATCCATAGCTTCCAGAAGGACTGGAAAGCTGTTCCCCATGACGCAGCGGGCAGAAATGTCAGCAGTACTGCAAAGCAGTGAGCCCAGGATTTTACTTTTCCTCCATGGTTCGCCGCCACGAAGTGGGTCGTCATTTTCTATAGTTTTATGCTTTGTCGATAGGTATATGTGGGTAAACTCTGTTTTGGATTCATTCATAAAGAGATTCTCAATTTTTAGATTGCTTGCAGCTATTGGGAGAAGCTCATCAAGGAGTTTCTTTTCCTCGTCTATAAGTCCCCATCGTCGGCATATTTCATCTCTAGCGGCATGTCCAGTATTGACACTGGGGGTTTGGTCTTGTGGAACTTTCCCGGACAGATTTCAATGCAGCAGCAAGGTAGCAGGTGAAAAGCACCGGAGATAGACCATCTCCCTGTGGGGAGCCAATTGATGTCTCAAACTCTACAGACTTCACTGACTTGACTCGTACTCACAGCTTGGTGTCTGCGAGCAGTAGTCTCACTAGTCATAGTTCATCATCAATGCAACTGGCCTGGCGTAGTACATCTAGGATCTTTGAGCATTTAATTGTGTCGAAGGCTCGTGGCACGTCAATGCCCATTTTGTGAAAGTCCCAGTGTTTGGACATGACACAAGCATGCATTGAGCCCATATTGTCAAAAAATCTTACAACATTCAAATCAAATCTTAAAACTCATCTCTTTAAACAAGCGTACCAGAATTTAAATTAATGTTTATATTATCATTTCATTGTCTTGCGCTACGAGCATGCTTGCGTGGAGTTTGGCGCGTTATAAATTCACTTATTATTATTATTATTATTATATAATGTCTGCGCAGCTGCGTTCACATTTGAAGCCACTTTGACATGATCCGGTGAAGTAATCCATCTTGTCTCGGATGCGGCATATAGTAACATTGGATAGGATTTTCCGTATGCTGTTGAGGAGCACCCAGGTGGCTTCTTGGGCTTGGGTAGTGCGATAAGGGTGCCTTGGCCTACAGTGCTGATGGGAAGGTGGTGCATGAAAGCTGAATTGATTAGGTGCGTGATCGGTTTTGAGATAATGTCACTTGCATATTTGAATAGTTCATTGCTCATGCCATCAGGTCCAGATGCACATCCATTTTTCAGGGCTTTAAGTGCCTTCTCAACTTTTGCAGTTTTAACTGGTTTTAGTAATGGCCTGGGCTCTCCTGAGAACGGGTGCAAGGGCTCATCATCATTGTCAGTGAACTGTTCCTTGAACCATTCTCAGATCACCTCGGCTTTTCCCTGGTCAGTCCCGATAAAGTGTCCTTCAGTGTTGTGTACAGTGAGTGGTCGTGCATAGTCAGTAACTCTCAGGGCTCGGGCTGCCCGAAACATTTTTTGACATTCATCCGTGGCAGTGATTTCATCTGATAGGAAGTCTGCCTGTTGAATAGCAAGATCTTTTAAGTGTTCGCTAATGTGGCACAGAATAATATTGCGCTCCCAGCGTAGTTTGGTGCGGTCTTCACTTTGGCCACTTGGATAGATGCGCAGCCGTAACGTTTTCTGCTCTGCTAACAGTTTTACTACTAGAGGGTCATCAGTATACCTAGTTTGGTTGTTTTTAAGAACATATATGGTGCTGCTAGTGGATGATTCCATAGATTTCAGTATTTTGGCGTGGGCTTCATTTGGATCGGAGCTGACATCGATGTTAGCTATCTGCTCCCCAAGGGATTTTTTGTATGACATTTGAGTGTCAGTGTCGCTGATGAGCTTGGGTAGGTTGTAGGTGACTCTGCCCTCTTGCCTGGTATGTGTTTATATACTAAGTAGAGATTGTTCATCTGAAGGCGTGTAATGACTAGCTTATGGTCAGAATTGAGATCTGTGCCTCCATACGAACGAGCGTTTTTTCACGAGAGAGTTGATACTTACCTCCCTAATACTTTTGATATTGCTAAATATTGGCTTTCACTCAATAAACACTCAGATTTAAAACAGTTAGGTGCCCCTACTGGGCAGGGAGTCAGAGCGTAGTCTGGCGGATGCCAGCCCCACCACCGCGCATGCGCAGACTAGCACTTCCTCTGACTAGATTATTGGCTGACACACATGCAACTATTAAGAGCCTGAAGACCGAGCCTCTGTGGGGTGGAGAGGCCGGGTCCGTATCTAGGGAGGTAAGTATCAACTCTCTCGTGAAAAAAGAAATCCTAGATTTCGTTTATTTCACTTCAAGAGTATACTTACCTCCCTAATACTTTTGATATTGCCAGAATTCGAAAGTGAATCTGGCGGGAGGGAGGCGAGGTCAAAAGACCAGCTCATCCCTATACGCTTTTCTGCGTTTAAGGCACTTAAACTTCTGAAACTGTAAGAAAAAACAGTCAGGATTTGACTAACCATCGGATAACACCACCGATGTATGAGAGATGACCGAATGTCATATGCGCTCCCCCCCCCCTCCTTCCTGGGAGGAAGAGTCGACTGACCTCAATGTCCTATACGCTCTCTACGTACAAGTGCCATGTACTACAGGACAGAGACGAAAAAGCTCCATTTTCGTAACTCTCAACAATGAACCACACAAATACACAAACCATCACCATATTAATAACGGGTAATCGTGACAATACAATCAACAACGGACAACACATGAACAAGACTGACCTTGTTGAAAATGGCTGCTGACATCAACTTCCCATTGGCAAAGACTGATGCTGGCCCAAAAAAGTGGGTGTTTCCATAAATTAATTGTGAAATATATAAGTAATGAGGAAAAACCTCCTCAAAAAATATAAACCGATTTATTTTTTCAAAACCGACAAGGCGAGAGGATTAGAGGTGTCACGGAGATAATGGTCTGTAAAACTTGACTCACAGTGCCACTGAGCCACCGACATAATATCATCCACAGGTACCCCATTAAATAGGGCCGTGGATGTCACTACGCCGCGGACACTGTGAGCCTTGGCCACGTCAACCTGCTTCCCGGTAGCGGATTTATGGCAAAACTGAATGCATTCCACAATCCACCTGGAAATGGTGTCCTTAGAAGCCCTCCCATGGGGTTCAATATATGACAACCATAACGCTGACTGGTCGGTGCGCCATGCCGCCGTACGTTGTTTGTACCGGCGCAGCGCCCGGACGGGACACCATGCTTTAGAATTAGGATCATATCTAGTTAAAGCAGGCAAAATAATAGGTTGACCTGGATATTTCAACGACTGATTTTTAGCCAAGAAATTAATCCTAGGTAGCAGCTTAAGGCCTTCCCCTGAAACCACAAAACGGTCATCCTCGGCTGATAAGGCATGAATTTCACTCCTACGCCTAGCCGAGGCCGCAGCAATTAAAAACACAGTCTTCAGTGTTAATAGTTTCATAGAAATGGAACTAAGTGGTTCAAAAGGCTTATCACCTAGTACTTGAAGCACTAGCGATAAACTCCAAGACGGAATCACAGGTGGATTCCTTGGTCTTAGATTGCCCATGCCTTTAATTAATACATTCAATGTATTTACTTCATCACTTCCCCTCTTAGCCAAGCAAGGAATAACAGACATTAATGCTGACTTATAACCAGCAATAGAGTTAGGCTTGAGGCTATAGGCATCATAGAGGTGACAGAGGAAATCAGCTACTACTTGAATAGATGAATCCATTGGATCAATACATCTTTTTGAGCACCATTCTGCAAATCTGTTGATTTTATAATTATATGCTCTGGAGGTTGACCCCCTCCTGGCTTTGGCCATAAACATGGCTGCTTGCTCAGAAAAGCCCTCCTTAATTCTAGATTCCTTGACAACATCCACGCAGTCAATCTGAACATTGACGGATTGTTGTGAAGGGCCTTGCCCTGGAAGATAATATCGTCCATCAGAGGCAGAGGAACCGGATTGCAGACCAGAAGGTCCAGCAGATCCGTATACCATGATCGGCTTGGCCAATCCGGGGCGATCAGAAGCACTTGGCATTCCTCTTGTCTGATTTTCTGAAGAATTTTTGGAATCAGGATTGCTGGAGGGAATGCGTATGCATACATTCTCCCCCAGCTGATAGCTAACGCATCTGTTGCGAAAGCGCTTGGATCCGGAATCGGAGAGACGTACGTCGTCATCTTCGCATTCTCCTTCGTTGCGAACAAATCGATGTTGGGTTTCCCCCAATGGTCGAACAGACGATCCGCCACACATTGATTTAGTTGCCATTCCGTGGGTAAAACACTCATCCTTCGGCTCAATGAGTCTGCTAGCAGGTTTAACCTTCCCGGAATATGAACTGCTTTCAAGGTAATCTGGTGATCCAGACACCAACAAAGCAGTTTCCATGTCATCATACAGAGACTGGGCGACTTCGTTCCGCCCTGGCGGTTTATGTAAGTCACAACTGTTGAGTTGTCTGAACGAATAAGAACAATCTTGCCCTGAACTTTCTGTAAGAAATGTTCCAGGCCCAGGACTACTGCTCTTAGCTCCAGTAGATTTATATGTTCCTTTGACTGTTCCAGATTCCAAAGCCCTGATATCGTGGATTCTTCCAGGCAAGCTCCCCAGCCCTCCATCGATGCATCTGTATACACAGTCACCTGAGGGTGGGGAGGGGTTAGCAAAACCCCCGGCAAGAGATTCTCTGTATTCAACCACCATTGCAGGTGGTGAATCAGAGGCGCCAACACTGACACATTCGAGTCCAGCGAACCTGTACTCTGGGTCCATTGTGTCATGAGAAACAACTGGATCGGCCGCCTGCGTAAGGCGGCCTGAGGAATGACTGGTTCCAACGAAACCATCAACCCCAGCATTCTCAAGTAAACCCGTGCCAGGACATGACGACTGTCGCACACTGACTGAATCAACGAGATGAGTTTTTGAACTCTCTCCTGAGTAGGATAAACATATCCTGTCTCTAGATCGAAGAACATCCCCAGGTAAACAAACTTCTGGGATGGAGTCAGCTCTGATTTTGGGAAATTGATCATCCAGCCCAAGTCTGTGAGAATTTTCAAAACAATCTCCAGATTGGCGGACAAACTTTCCCGGGTGTGTGCTTTCAACAGCCAGTCGTCTATGTACGTGTGGACTGCTATGCTTCTCCTGCGGAGGTATGCTGTGATCGCAAGAACCACACGGGTGAAAACCCGAGGAGCCGTGGAAATTCCGAAGGGCAACACCCTGAATTCCCACTGTCTGCCCTGGAATGCAAATCTCAGGAAGCGACAGAAACTCCCGTGGATGGGGATGTGGAAATAAGCGTCCTTCAAATCTATCGACGCCGTCCACATCCCCCTCTCCAACCCCGCCAACACCGAGCGCACCGTTTCCATCTTGAAACTGGGCGTCTCGATGAACTTGTTCAGTGGCTTGAGGTTGAGAATCGGTCTCCACCCTCCGGTGCGTTTTGTTACTAAGAACAGGGTTGAATAGAAGCCCGGACACCTTTGTGCCGGCTGAATACTCCTTTTTGTACGAGGGAATTTATCTCCTCCTCGATACACAACCTTTGCTCTGGATCTCTCGGAACGGGAGTCCAGACTGGCACCAGAGACAGTCGCGACGGCGGGCCTGTCACCCACTCTGGATGATACCCGACGGAAAGCCATCGCAAGACTAAACGGTCCTGAGTTAACCGTTCCCACTCTTGCATGTGGCCGGCTAGCCGGCCTCCCACCGGCCCACCTAGGGACCGCGGTGGACACGAGGCATGCAAGAGCGGCACTGTCTCCGTCGCCATACACACCGGAGTGGTTCTTACCGCGGTAAGCGTCCTGTCAGGACCGATAACCACGCCCAGATCCTCGCGCGCCCCGCCCCGCCCCGCGCGCACCTCGGTGCGCGGGCGGCTGCCTGGCTGACGGCGCCTGAGGAACCTGCGCCCCCCTCGCTGCTGGCCGAATCGCACGCGGCCGAGGCCGACGCTGCGACGGTGGCTGGCCACTGACCTGGCCAGCACCACCTCGAGCCTGCAGGGGACGACACGCCGGGGCCGCGGCGCGAGCGTTAGCACGACGCAGCACATCAAACTGCTCGCGCAGCGCCCTCTGGTTATTCACCAGGGTGACCGTCTCTTGGAGGTGGCGACATCCCTCACCTCCAAAAAGACCAGGGCCCGTCATAGGCGTACGCAGTAGCCTATTGTACAGGTCCTGAGACGGGCACAGATTGTCCAGGGCAAACGTGCGTCTTGCCCTGACACTCCTGGTCACCGCCCGAGTCATACAGTCCAGCGCCAGGTTAATACCATCCTGGATGGTTCGCTGGACAGTGACCGGACTTGGCTGGCGCGATGCGGATGCCGTTACTACCCCCTGTAACAGCTGGGAGACGTGGGACAGAGCGGCAATCGAAGCCCTCCCACTCTCCTCCGCATCACGCAACGCGGTATTCGCCGAACGCAACGCGTTCGCGCACAGGACACCCGTGTCAGAACGGGAGCCTGGCCGCGCATCCTCACCCAAAGCCGCGCGGTCATCCACGCTGGGCTTGGGCACCACACCGTACCGCTGGTAATCCAGGGGCACGATGCGACAACGCCTGGCCACCTCGCGAGGGGCCTTCGCGAGACGTCCACTCGACTTAATGGACGACTCCGCCGCCTTGAACATGTCAACGACATGCTCCGCCAGCGGCAGAGAAGGCATAGCGTTAGCAGTCGGTTTCCCAGCTAACCACGGCGTGTGAACACGCTGGCTAGCCGACTGCTCCACGGGCAGATCAGGCCTAACGCTCACCAACCACTGGCAAGCGTCATACCAATCCTCCTCCGTGGCTAACTGCGAGCGCTCTACAAGACGGGGTCCTTCGTCTTCCTCCTGAGCGCAAGCAGTAGAGCTTGACGGCGGGTATGCTGATACACCTGGCAAGCCAGGGAAAACACGCGGGCCTGACAGCCCCGGCATGAGAATATCACTGGTTTGACCAGGAGCAGGCACCGTGGCAGAGCGCGGGGTATATATAGTCTCACCACGGCCCCGGCCAGCACCAGCAACACCCTCGGCAAGCCGAGGTATGCGGTACCGCTGGCCATCAGCAGCGCCCTGGGCCACCACCTGAGCCGCGGACTTTACTCCAGGGTGAGTAAAACCGTGGAATAAGGCGCCTGTATTCCCCGCGAGGGGTGCACAAACGTCTTCATCCATGTCCACGTCGTCAGACGGCGACCCTAGCAGGTAATCCTCATTACCCTGGTCAGAAAGATTAGACCCCGGGTCAGCAAAGAGAGCTAACCCGGGCTGACCAGGAACGGTGCCATAGGAGGTACTGGCCACCGCGGCGTGCGGATACCCCTGGACTGATAAGCAGCCCGCGGGTTCCAGCGACAACCGTCCACGGTCCCCTATCGGCGCGGCAATAAGCCTGCTGCCAGGGCCGTGGAACGCCCCCTCTAATGGGGCCACCTCTGAATCGTCGAACAACGGAAGCGGACTAAGGAAAATCGATCCAGAGGCGGGGATTACCTGCTCCGAAGCCGATGATGAGGACAGTAAAGGATTTGGTCCAGGAAGCATGCCACGAAGCAACCCTGGAACCAAATTCTTTACTGCCCTCTTCATCTCTCCCAACATCTCGGTCCGGAAGGCCTCCATATCCACCGCGGACGAGACCTTCCCCTTACCCTTCCTACTTACAACCTCTCGTTTCCGCTTCTTCTTCTTCTCCTCCTCTACCACCTTGTCCGTCGCCTGTAAGCAGCACAAGAATTCGGACATTAACTCGCCCCCCCAGTGCTTACATATGTCACAATTAACCAATGGACCACAAGGGCTACATTGATAGCACAGATGCGGCCAGAACTTTTCAAGAATAAAACGACCACAGGACGCGCAACCCGGTCCCTGAAACAGGGCAAAGGACAAGGAGTATGAGCAACTAGTTAAGCTTAGAAACTCAATCCAACTCAAAGAGAAGGAAAATGATCATAAAGATCAATACACATCAGAAACCAGCATAGCGCTTAAATTGCTGATAAATACATAGCCAGGCTGATTATGACGTCATTAATCCCGTGACAGGAAAAAAATTCGATCCCAACAAAACATCCAAGTGCAAGGACGAATTGTATGCTGAATGGATAAGTCTACTACACAACTATCAGATACATATAGATAACTCTTTTCTGGCAAAAATGTTAATTATCTCCCTTTGTTTGTTTACAATAATTAACATCACCACATTATCAATAACTAGATACCTGACACTTTGTATAGACAAACCATCCAACGTGACGAACCGGAGAACTCCACCATCTGCACGCCTCTTAACTCTCTCCACCTCATGGGGAAGGAATTGGATCAAGAGGGCAAAGTGAGAAGACCTTTATACTAGGCCTCCAACTCACTGGACATAATTTTTCATTTGGTTAGATAACCTAACAGTGTTAGTAGGAAATGGAACCATGGTGGAGAGAAAACTAACTCTCTGCTGCTGTGAAGTGACCACCTAGCGTCATACAGACCTGTGGACATAAACAGAAAGAGAAATTAGTCCTAGGTAGCACCGAGTTGACATAAACCAACTAACCAAGGCGCTTATCACGGTAA
This sequence comes from Chaetoderma sp. LZ-2023a, assembly GCA_034401795.1. Lineage (NCBI taxonomy): Eukaryota > Metazoa > Mollusca > Caudofoveata > Chaetodermatida > Chaetodermatidae > Chaetoderma > Chaetoderma sp. LZ-2023a. The sequence continues at coordinate 64,284,224 of CM067370.1, read as the reverse complement.
ACGCGAGTCCCGGAAACACAATACACCGGGAAGAAAACTCGCTAATTTTACTAGAAGTCACCTGATTTAAAGGTCCTAAGTCCTTCCGTGGCGAAGTGTATCCTCCCGCCATCCAAATCAGACACTAACACTCCAAAATAACACTAATAAAACAGTTTAAGAGTAGAAAAGCTTATGACTGAAAAAGACATGTGTGTTCTCTTTGCCAATAATCTAGCAAAGAGGAAGTGCTAGTCTGCGCATGCGCGGTGGTGGGGCTGGCATCCGCCAGACTACGCTCTGACTCCCTGCCCAGTAGGGGCACCTAACTGTTTTAAATCTGAGTGTTTATTGAGTGAAAGCCAATATTTAGCAATATCAAAAGTATTAGGGAGGTAAGTATACTCTTGAAGTGAAAAGGGTTTTGCTTCTTTCTTGCATAGTATGAAGTCTATTTGGTTGAAGACAGCTGTTGTAGTCTTAGAACCTTTTGGGGCTTTGCGATCAGTAATGTGTCCAGTCCATGCTGTCCGGTGACGGCATGGGTGTTTGAAAGCCACATTTGTGACAAATTGGCCATTGGAACTAAGGAATGCCACCAGTGCATCTCCATTGCTGTTGCGTGTGCCTTCTCCATAGGATCCCATGCATAAGCCAAGTCCCGAACTTTTGTCCGCAATTCCGAGTTTACCCAGCTTGGAGTTGAAATCTCCACACACAAACAGTTGCCATCTAGCTGGGATTGTAATGGCGGAGCTCAGTTCTGCATAGAAGGAATCTAATATTGCTCTTTGGCTTTTTCAGTAGTTGAGCCGTATGTGTTGACAATTCGACACTTAGTGGTGGTGTGTTTTCGCGAGGTCGATGAATGCAACGCGATCACTGACGTATCCAAAACTAATGACATGATCCAAGACCCTTGGTCCAATTACGAAGCCTAAGCCCCGGTATGTGGCCTGTTTTTGCTCCATGAGCACTAGCTTATGGCCTGTCTGTAGTTTCTGTTCTGAGTGTTTAGCTACTTTAGTCTCACTAGTGTTCACAGTCTGCACCTAAGGTTTGCCTCTTTGATGTTGCACTCAGACCATGTACATCCACGTAGCTATGGTAAGCTCATGGGAAGATTGTGTCGTCCGAGGATGTCGAGCACAGGTTCTTGTTTGAAGAAGGGTAGACATAATCAGAGTTGCCTCTGTATGCAGATGTCAGCCCGCAATGCTTGATGTTTCCCAACAAAGTTGGTACTTAGGGAGGAGACTGGCATGAAGGTGTCATCTTTCTCCTCTTATAAGCTGTACTGTAATTTTATATGTACATACACACACATGTATATACATTGTACATGTACACATAATGTATAGCAAATGCTGCTGCAAATCATTGATATTTTCACTCTAGTCATAATCATTTTTATACGATGTCACATATGCAATCATGATGTGTCACATACGCAACCAAGTTATGTTACTGTTATTATTTTCAGTATTGATGTTCAATAAAGTTGATGGTATATTTGGATATGAGTACATGTTGTATTTCCATATACAACAAGATTTCATCATACCTCCATACAGTTCACAGACTTTCACCAATGAATTCAGCCATGTCAAATTTGCTAACTTGTGTGATGTCACATACACAACCATGTAAAATATGTCTTAGTTTTAAATATTTTGAAAATAGTTTTACTGAAATCCAATAACCCCTTGTGGGTGCAAATGTCATTTTAAAAAACCTTAACAAAAACTGCACTGGCAAAATACATGAAAAAAGTCCAAGTCCAAATCCATGAAAAAACAGTTCAAATGCCCCACAATAAATTTTGTTGTTATGTAGATCACATCCCTGTATAGCATAGATCACTTCTGTAAAGTTTCATTGAGATTGGATGAGCCAGTGTTGAAAAATAAGTTGATTAAAAAACCTTAACCAGAACTGCACAAATGACGGACACTGACGCCGCCACTAACGACGGGGCCAGAATTAGTGATCCCTATGTCTCGCTTTCTGCTTCGCAGGCGAGACAAAAAGCAGTTTTTACTAATGTCAGTGACATTTACCTTCATTATGTCATGCCCTCTCATATATGGAAGCATGTGTCCATAGGTAAGTTTGAGTCCAGTATGATTAACCAAAGTTGAGATATGAATTACTACGTTGATCCAAATGAAAAACGTTAATGTTGATAAAATAAAGTTTTTACCTAGGCTACAGTGACCTTACCCTCTGACCTTTTGATCCAAGGTCATTGTGTGATGCTGTATTATTGCAAAGAATCATGTGTCCAACTTTTGGTCCAGTATGATTCACCAAACATGAGATATAAACAGAAAAGTTGACCTAAACAGAAACTGTTAATGTTGAAAAAAACATGGTTTTTACCAAGGTCATCGTGACCATGAGCTTTGACTTTTTGACCCCAACATCATTGTGTGATACTGTGTCATGATAAGGATGAATGTGTCGAAATTTTTGAGTCCCGTATGATTAATCAAACATGAGATATAAACAGAAAATTTGAGTTAAGCACAAATTGGATGACAACGCCGCCATCGCCAGTGGACGGAGTGCAGGGTATCACAATAGCTTGTTTTACTTTGTAAAGTCAACCTAAAAAACAAGATGCCAGTAACTCAAGTAAAAAGATAAAAGTTCCTAGTAAAAAACTAATTTTTGGTTGATGACTGAAGAATGCAACAAACAATTGAGCATCGATGAATTATTCTGAATTCTTTATTGGCAAGGAACTTAACTTTCGGGGACCATCAAGATTGTTCAACTCTGCTACTATTTCCAAAGAAAGTTTTGATAACTGAGTTTAATACACCAGTAGACCCCATGAATTCCACCTATTGTCTACATGGTTCTTACTATTAACAAAAACAATTTTTTAATTGGCAAATGTAATCTACATTTCCAGTAGTAGTGTTCCTATTAAGTCAGATCATGATTTAATTACTGTCTAATTTAGTAATAATCAGTTTATTTACAAATTGATTAACGTTATTTAATCTTATTTATGTGAAATAATAAGCTATGCCTACACATTAAAACTTGGGAGAGGTCTCCACTGCATTGTACATTCTAGAAATGGGGATTACACAAACCATCTTTTATGCACGGGTCAAAGTTCTTAAATATACTTTACCTCAATAACAGTAGCCTGTCTATTAATTGGTATGGAGTAGGGTGGACTTGCCCAGACACATGAAATCTCTGCGGTCTTTTAGAACAAGTGTGAACACACTACAGTTTTGTCAGAAAGGTAAAAAAAATTACTAATATGCTAGTTGCAATTCGCAACTAAGATGAGCTTATTGGAGGGTTTTTTAGCCTGGTGTAAAATGCCTATAAAAACAAGCATTCCGTAAGTATTACTTTGCAATACATGTACCCTACCTGGTGATATAAATCTTTAGAGATTGACAGTCAAAAACTCCATTAAAAATTGACAGAGGCAGCTGAAACTCGAACTTGATCCGTAACTTCTCATAACATTTAGCAATATACCCAGTTTCAATTAAATATGGCGAAGGAGAACGAAAAAGTCTTGAAAGCTGATATGTTTGTATTTCGTAAGATGAAAGGGGATGTAACTCCTTCAAAAATTGATGCAAACGCCTGATACTCGAGCTTGCTCTGTAATTTCTCATAACAAAGCAATATACCAATTCTCAGTTGACCATCTTTAAGGGCTGCGAAAAAAACTGGAAAACTAATATTTTTTTGTACTTTGAAGAACATAAGTTGAAAGGGGGCATAACGCCATGGAGAATTGATGAAAATCTCTGAAACGCGCCCTATAATAAAGCAACCTACCAATTCTCAGTTGAATCCCTTGAAGGTGTGCGAAAATAGTGTGGAAAACGCAGATTTTTTGTATTTTATAAGTCAAAAGGGGACATAACTCCATCAAAAATTGACGTAAACTCCTGAAACTTGTACTTGCTCTGTAATTTCTCATAATAAAGCAACATACTGATTCTCAGTTGAATATTCTAAGACTGAAAAAAAGTGCGAGAAGACTAATATTTTTGGTATTTCATAAGTCGAAAGGGGGTATAACTCCATGAAAAATTGAAGGATATGTCTGAAACTCGAACTTGCTCTATAACTCGCTATAATAAAGCAACCTACCAATTCTCAATTGAACATCTTGAAGGAGTGCAAGAAAGTGCGGAAAACTAATATTTTGCTTATTTCATAAGTCAAAAGGGGACATACTTCCAAAAGAATTTGACACAAATGCCTGAAACTCGAACTTGCTCTGTAACTCCTCATAACAAAGCAATGAACCAATTCTCACTTGAATACCTTGACCAGTAGGGGACTAATAACACACTGAATATGGTGACCTTGTTTCTGGACATCCACAAATATTGCAAATTGCAAAAATCCTCATCATCAATCACCACACAAGCCATGAACAGATGCAAGAATGCACACAGAGGTTTGCACAAAAGCTTGAACAACACACAAACACATGCACACTTGCACACGCACACACACACGCGCACACACACACACACACACACACACATGCACTCGCACATGCACACACACACAGATGCGCACAAGTGCGTGCATGCATGTACGCCTACATAGGCACACTATTATCATAATCAGTTCACTTCATGCGAGTGCATAATAATAATTGATGTATACACACCTGTACTTTATCCCTCTGTTCTTTTGGTGCACTTTTATACATATCCAGCAGCAACTTCAACTCTTTCTGACTATCCTGTGCTTTTCTAAACAACAACAGGAATGCAAAATTACAATGAAATAATAGAATAATTCATTCATCTAAATGATCTAATATGTTTCTAATAATACTTCGACTATTATAACGTGCATGTAGTATCAACTCGAATTTGAGATTTTTGCAATATTGTCTGATGGCATTAGGTCAGTCATTTTAACATTTAAACGGGACTAAAACAGAGTAAACAATACATCATGTTTGAAAACTGTTTTGCCAGTTTGATGCATTAGAAAATTTTTCTTCTCCAGTAGGTAAAATTTTGAACAGGTCAGAAATAAAATCCACCCTGTTTGAGACCAAACATGGAGTAATTGTAATTTGTAATTGGATGTAATCTAATTACATTTTTCATGTAATTGATTGAAATTGTAATTGAGTACCTACAAAGTAATTGTAACTGAATTGTATTTAATTATATTTGAAAAGAAACGAAATCGCTGACTTCTTTTTTCATGAGAGAGTTGATACTTACCACCCTGAAACCTAATATTTCCCAAATATCGACCCAGCTTCAATAAGACTCAGAATTAAAAAGAAACCACCCCCACTGGGCAGGTTACTCAACTGACAGTTCAGCGGATGTGTGGTCCAAACTTGTGCATGCGCAGAGCTGTCTCATTCTATTCCAAATTATTGGCTGACATAATTGCAACATAAAATGCCGATAGACCGAGCCTCTGTGGGGCGGAGAGGCCGGGATCGTATCAGGGTGTTAAGTATCAACTCTCTCGTGAAAAAAGAAATCCGTGATTTCGTTTATTTCACATCAAGAGTATACTTACAACGTACCACCCTGATACACTATGATATAGACAGAATTCTTAAGACAATTCAGCGGGAGGGAGGCGAAGGTCAGATGACCGGCTCATCCCTGGAAGAGCAAGCTCTTTTGCTTCTAGAGCACAAAAAATATCGGAAATTGCATATGTAAACACAATCAGGAAATGACTTGGACATCGGATAACACGACCGATGTTGAGAGTAATGACCATTTAACATTCACTCCCCCCTCCTTTAAAGAGGGAGTGATGACCTCAATGTCCTATACGCCCTCAATGTACTCATACTAAAGTACTATAAGACATCGGACAAAAGCCTCATTTCATATACTCTCTGATGGAACAACAAAGAACACGAAAAGTCACCATTTTAGTAAGTAAATCGTGACAAAAAATAACCATTAACAAATATAGGACTAAGCTATTTTGATGAGATTTCCTTTAATCACCGCTGACAATGATAGGTACAGTACGGAAAAGCAGGGATTCCGCTACAAAATTGCACGGTGTGTGAGTCAATGGCCTTATATACAATATATACAAATATATACAGATTTAATGTTTATGTAAAATCGATACGGCATGCGGATTTGACGTGTCACGGAGGTAATGATCTGTAAAACTAGACTCACAGAGCCATTGTGCTACTGACATAATGTCATCCACCGGCACTCCGTTAAACAGAGCCATGGGTGTCATTACGCCACGGACACTGTGAGCCTTGGCCATGTCAACTTGTTTTCCTGTGGTGGCTTTGTGGCAATGCTGGACACGTTCCATAATCCACCTAGAAATGGTATCTTTAGCTCTCCCATGGGGTTCAATGTAAGATAGCCATAAAGCACATTGTTTATAACGTGTTAATGCATGGACAGGATGCCAGGCCTTTGAATTCGGATCAAACCTAGTCAAAGCGGGTAAAACTAGACTGACCAGGATATTTTAAAGACTGGTTTTTTGCCATAAAGTTAATTCTAGGTAGAAGCCTGTGGCCTTCCCCTGTAACCACAAAATGGTTTGGCTCTGCTGACAAAGCATGTATTTCATTTCTTCATCTGGCTGAAGCGCCAGCAATCAGAAAAACTGTTTTAAGCGTCAACATTTTCATAGAAATGGAGCTTAGTGGTTCAAAGGCTTTATCCGCTAATACCTGAAGTACTAACGATAAACTCCAAGACGGAATCACTGCCGGATTCCTTGGTCTTAGATTACCCATGCCTATGATTAAAGTATTTAGATTACATACTCCATCACTTCCCCTATTAGCCAAGCAAGGGATAACCGACATTAAAGCTGACTTGTAGCCAGCAATAGAGTTAGGCTTGAGGCTATAGGCATCAAAAAGGTGACAGAGGAAATCGGCTACTACCTGAATAGATGCATCCATTGGATTAATACATCTTTTTGAGCACCATTCAGCAAATCTGTTGATTTTATAATATGTTCTGGAGGTTGACCCCCCCTTCTGGCTTTTGCCATGAACATGGCTGCTTGCTCAGAAAAAACCTCCTTATCTGCTGATTCCTTGACAACATACACGCAGTCAACTGGAACATTGATGGGTTGTTGTGCAAGGCCTTGCCCTGGAAGATTATGTTGTCCTTCAGAGGCAGAGGAACAGGATTGCAGACCAGAAGGTCCAGCAGATCTGTATACCATGATCGGCTTGGCCAATTTGGGGCGATCAGAAGCACTTGGCATTCCTGCTGCCTGATTTTCTGGTGAACTTTTGGAATCAGCATTGCTGGCGGGAATGCGTATGCATACATACCCTCCCAGCTGATAGCTAACACATCTATTGCGATAGCGCTCGGATCTGGAATCGGAGAGACGTACGTCGTCATCTTCGCATTCTTGTTCGTTGCGAATAAATCTTTGGGCTTGCCCCAGTGGTTGAACAGACGGTCTGTCACACATTGATTTAGTTGCCATTCCGTGGGAAGAATGCTCATTCTTCGGCTCAATGAGTCTGCTAACAGATTTAGCCTTCCTGGAATACGAACTGCTCTCAGGGAAATTCCATGATCTAGGCACCAGCAAAGCAGTTTCCATGTCATCATACAGAGACTGGGCAACTTTGCTCCACCCTGGCCGTTTATGTAAGTCACTACTGTTGTATTGTCTGATCAACCCAGAACAATCTTCCCCTTGACCTTCTCTAGGAAGTGTTCCATGGCTAAGACCACTGCTCGCATTTCTAGCAGATTCATATGTTCTTTTGACTGATCTAGATTCCAAAGCCCTGATACTACTTTGTCTTCTTCCAGGCAAGCTCCCCATCCCTCCATTGATGCATCTCTGTACATCATTAACTGAGAGTGGGGAGCTGACAATGTCACCCCCGCCAGGAGGTTCTCTCTCTTCATCCACCATTGAAGGTGGTGAATAGGAGGTTCCAACACTGACACCTTTGAGTCCAGGAATCCCGCACTCTGGGTCCAACTGTGTCATGAGAAATAACTGGATAGGCCGCCGGTGTAAGGCTGCCTGTGGAATGACTGGTTCCAAAGAAACCATCAACCCCAGCATTCTCAAGTAGACCCGTTCCAGGACATGAAGACTGCTGCACACTGACTGTATGACTGAGATGAGCACTTCTACTCTCTCCTGAGATGAGTAAACATACCCTATCTCTAGATCAAAGAACATGCCCAGGCAAACAAACTTCTGGGATGGTGTCAGCTCTGATTTTTGAAAGTTTATTATCCAGCCTAGATCTGTAAGAGTTTTCAAAACTATCTCCAGATTTGTGGATTTCCTGATTGTGTACTTTTAACAGCCAGTCGTCTATTTACGTGTGGACTGCGATGTGTCTCCTGTGGAGGCATGACGTCATAGCTTGGACCACTCGAGTGAAGACCCGAGGAGCCGTCGATATACCAAATGGGAGAACCCTGAATTCCCATTGGCGGTCCTGAAATGCAAATCTCAGGAACTGATGAAAGCTCCTCGCAATTGAAATGTGAAAATAAGCATCTTTTAGATCTATTGATGCTGTCCACATTCCCTTCCTTAATCCTGCTAACACCGTTCTTATAGTTTCCATTTTGAAACTTGGTGTGAGGATAGACCTGTTGAGAGGTTTGAGGTTGAGAATTGGTCTCCACCCTCCAGTGCTTTTTGTCACTAGGAACACGGTTGAATAATAACCCGGACATTTCTGTGCGGGTTGAATTGCATGTTTTTGTATGACGGATTGAATTTCTTCCTATATACACAACCGCTGATCTGGATCTCGTGGATTCTGAGTCCAGATCGGAACCAGAAGCAGGCGTGATGGCTGGCTTGACATCCAGTCAGGAACCGACTGAAAGCCATCGCAAGACTGAGTGGTCCCAAGTAATCCGCTCCCACTCTTGTATGTGGCAGGCCAGAGGGCCTCCCACAGGTGCACGTAAGGATTGAGTTGGACCCAAATAGTGCAAGAGTTGGCCTGTCTCAGGTAGCTGTCCTAGCTGCACTGGTGTGACCCTTGTGGGTACCGGCCCATCAGGCTCAGTTCCCACAACTAGAACCCCGCGCTCCTCTACCAGTGCCACACGCACCTCGGTATGCGGGCTACTTGGCAGGTTGCACTGGAGGAGCCTGGGGCACCCGCCCCCCCCCCCTAGCTGGCTTATGCTGGCGTGGCTGTGACCAACACTGCGTAGGAGGTTGGCCTCTGACAGGGCCACCACCACCTCTAGCCTGCTGAGGGTGGAAGGCAGGGGGCGCTGCTCGAACGTGCTCCCTGTGGAGCACTTCAAACTGCTCTCGCAGCGCCCTCTCGCTATTCACCAGGTTTACGGTTTATTGGAGGTGCAGGCACCCTTCATCTCCAAACAACCCTGGACCTGCCATCGGCGTCCCAAAAAGGCCGAGTGTACAGGTCCTGCAAGGGGCGCAAATTGTCACGGGCAAATGCGTGCCTCATCCATAAACTCCTGGTTACGGATCTCATCATACAGTCCAGAGCCAGGTTAATGCCATCCTGGATGGCTCTCTGGAGAAGCTTGCTGCTACTACCCCCTGTAGCAGTTGGGAAACGTGCAAGAGGGCCGAGATGGCTACCCTCGTACTTTCCTCCGTGTCCCGCAGCACGCAATTTGTTGCGCAGGGCGCCAGCGCACAAGGGTCCCGTGTCAGACCGGGACCCAGGCCGCGTGTCTCTGTCCAAAGCCGCACGGATAGCCGCACGGTCATCCGTGCAATGCTTTGGGATGACGCCATACTTCTGATACAGATCAGAACTGATATGGCAGCGCCGTGCCACCTCGTGAGGGGCCTTCGCAAGGCGTCCACTAAGCTGAATGGATGTCTCCATTCGGCTGAATGGACGTCTCTGCCACAGCGAACATATCCACAATATGCTCCGCATATGGCAGGGATAGCATGGTGCTCGTCACCGGTTTCCCTCCCAACCATGGGTGCTGGTCCCGCTGGGAAGCCAGTGGATCCACCTGGAGTTCTGGCTTGATGTTCACCAGCCATTGGCAAGCATCCAGCCAGTCCTCCTCGGTGGCCACCTGTGAATGTTCAACAAGCCTAGGGCCTTCGTCGCCCTCAACAACATTCACTGCTGGGGTAACAGCTGGATCTGGAGATACTCCTGGCAAGCCAGGGAAGCCATACGGACCCGCAAGGGCCGGCATGGTTTGCGCCGTGGCTACTCCAGGAGCCGGATCTATGGATTGCTCTATGACAGTACGAGTATAATAATCTGTTGAACAGGTCAGAAATAAATACATGTATGCATGCATAAAAACATGCACGTGAACAAATTGAAATGCGTAAAGAAAAAATTCAAGTGCTTAGGTTATTATTTAGACTTCATTATTTCCAAACAAACCCATCAAATTTGTAATGCCAATGACCATTACCTCGGAACTGTCAGTATCCATCATCGATAAATTAGTAAAGCTTACTATATAACATACGGTTCCCTTCTTTGCTAAAACAAAATTAAAATGTAGAGAATACATTACTTCAACCAGGGCCCCTCCCCACAACTTCCTATTCACTGCACACCACCAGTCACCACCATTAATGATGTGTCTCTTTGAACTCTCAAATGCAGAAATCAAAACCATAATGTTATAAAAATATCACCAGAGTGAATGTTATTTTCCACATTGGATTTCTCGTGGTTTTGATTGCAAAATTTCACAAAATATTTGATTTTGGTTACTAACATCTCTTATAATGCATGAGACAATGATTTTAATAGTGGGGGCTAATATTGCAGGACGGCTCACATTGCAGCTATCTCCATTCCCTGCCAAAATAGAAATAACTCACAAAAGCAAGTTAGTAATGATGCAGATTGCATATTCGAGTGCACGTGTGAAGGAAATTGGAAAACCTGAAATTCATATTGATGATGATGCATATTGCATTTTTATCTGTAAAATTTCATTGAAATCTGGGCAATCTTTGTTGAAGAGAAAGGCGAATTAAAAATATTAAACAAAAACAAGAATTCTGTGGAATTAAATGTCTCATCCATCTCCTGTTTGTCAGAGCGACCTTGACCGTTGAGGTTGTGACCTCAATGCTCTCATCCTGCTTCCTAACATTATTGGTAACCATGTATTCACACTTAGTTACAATACAATTAACCAATCTTAAACTATAAATGTAAATGAAAAAACGTAACGTTGAATAAACAGAGGTGAAATAGCAATGTCGAAATGACCTTGATATGTGACCTAATGACCTCACTGTCATCATGCTGCCTCGTTATGGTATATGAAACCAAGTGTCCAAGTTTGGGTCCAGTAGGATCAAGCAATCCTAAAATAAAGGCAAGCGCTCAAAGACGCGCGTGCGTGCGTGCGTGCGTGCGTGCGTGCGTGCGTGCGTGCGTGCGTGCGTGCGTGCGTGCGTGCGTGCGTGCGTGCGTGCGTGCGTGCGTGCGTGCGTGCGTGCGTGCGTGCGTGCGTGCGTGCGTGCGTGCGTGCGTGCGTGCGTGCGTGCGTGCGTGCGTGCGTGCGTGCGTGCGTGCGTGCGTGCGTGCGTGCGTGCGTGCGTGCGTGCGTGCGTGCGTGCGTGCGTGCGTGCGTGCGTGCGTGCGTGCGTGCGTGCGTGCGTGCGTGCGTGCGTGCGTGCGTGCGTGCGTGCGTGCGTGCGTGCGTGCGTGCGTGCGTGCGTGCGTGCGTGCGTGCGTGCGTGCGTGCGTGCGTGCGTGCGTGCGTGCGTGCGTGCGTGCGTGCGTGCGTGCGTGCGTGCGTGCGTGCGTGCGTGCGTGCGTGCGTGCGTGCGTGCGTGCGTGCGTGCGTGACCTTTGACCTGGTGACCTCCCTGTCACCTTCTTACATCCTCTTGGTATAAGCAACTATGTATGCAAGTTGTGTTCAATTAGAGCTACATGTAAGCAATTCCGAAATATAACCTGATAAGATTTGCTAAACGCAAAAACGTAACATTAAAATAACCAAGTTTTGTAGAGGTCACAGTGACCTTGACCTTTGACACTCAATGTCAGCATGAAGCTTCTTAACATTATAGGTAACAATGTACCCAAATTTAGTTCCAATAGGATTAACCAATCCTGAAAAATAAGGTGAGAAGTTTTGCCAAACACAAAAACTTAACGTTTTGTTTCAAGGTCACAGTAACCATGACCTTTTGTCCTCATTATCATCATGCTGTTTCCTCACATTATAGGCAACCACATCATCAAGTTTAGTTCCAATAGGATTAACTGAGACTAAAATATAAGATGAGACTTTTGCTGTCATCGTCGGGAAAGTGATACCTATGTCTCGCTTTCTGCTTTGCAGGTGAGACAAAAATAACTGTGAAAAATAAGGTCACAACCATGAAACAAAATCAGAAAACTATTTATGATGCAAATTGGATCCTTGTATGGCATAGGATGTGTCTGTAAAGATTCTTGAAATCTTAAGAACCAATGTTGAATAATAAGTCAAATTAAAAACTGCAACCAAAAAGACGCTGATGATGATCTCGCTGACACCGCTGCTGCTAGAATACCTTCCATCACCCACTCCCTCTGAGACAAGTATGAGTCACTTTCTGACAAATTGTATCAGCATTCGGCAAAACTTGCACATGCATAATATAGAAAGTGTCCAGATAAGCATGTGTCCTTTAATCTCAAGAGGGTGAACCAATCCAGAGAATAAGAAGCAGAAGAAAACCATAAACGCTAATGGTACCCGACACCGACGACAATGCCATAAACACACACAGAGAAAAAAACCTAATCTATTACCAAAACTAATGGCCAAAGTCTGTACACGGGTTGGCCTGATCTATTGAAAGAAGTGGTAAATACCCTATCAAGCTTCATAATATTTCACAGTAAATTATATAAGCTTTCAGGAGTAAAAATAATGGTGCACCCACGAATGCATAACGCATTTAATAATTGACACATTTATGTTTCTCTTTCATTCCATCTTTTGTAACATAATTATAGCCTGTACTTTGCAATCGACTCCGAATAATTAGAATACAGCACAGATGTACATCTTCATTCTAATGTTGTCAGTTAGAAAATACCTATCTAAATGGCATAAATCTGATAAATATGGGCAGTAATTCCCAATGGATCTTTCCAGCTTTAGCTATGTCCTGACCATCTCTAGCTAAGTTCCACCCACACCTTGCTCATGTTGGGATCGATCGATCTCTGAACTCCCTGACTATCCATTTCCAGAAAACTATACAGGTAAACTGTTGAATATTTTGAAACTAATTTGACTGGGTGCTGCCATATGCAGCAACACCACCCAGTCAAATTAGTTTCAAAATATTCAACAGCATGCTTATTAAATAGTAGACGTACAATTCCTATAATATGTCGGACTATTAAGAGTTAAAGACGGGCCTAATAGAATCATTTATGATGTAATGATCATGACGTCATCCTACACGTCGCTTAGCTGATTATGATGTCATATGATGTCAAATCATCGATGGATCCTCTGGAAAAGTGAATTGATGCCATGTCAAGAAATATTCACATACCAAATTTGACACAAATTCACACAGGTTTCTAGAATTATGATCTGGAAACAAGACTTTCTTATAACCGATTTTCTTTTTCAAACGTTTTCACTCTGGCAAAGATACAGATATGAGATCAACTATAACATAATGGCCTTATTCACCAAAATTATAATTTTCACCAATAGTAATATTACATCATCTTACAATCGGTCCAATGGCCTGTGGCACTCACCTGGACCATTGGCATTTAAACCATTTGCATTTAAATAGACATGGGTGATTTTGGGAAAATTCAAGATGGCCATAAAACAAATTGACCAATCAAAATTCTCGTTTAATATGTTGAAGCCTACCGTCATAGGATCGTTCCACCCAAGTTTTGTTGAAACCGGGCTATTGATTTAACGAGTACCGTTTTTAAATGGTTCCGGAAAATTTTCAAAAAATCAGAGATGGCTGCAAAAACATTGACCTATAAAAATTTTGAATAGAATTTCTAGAGGTTACACAATAGGATCCTTCCAGCCAAATTTGCTTGAAATTGCCCAAGCGATTAATGAATAGCATTTTATACAAAATTCCCATTTTTCGGAAAATCCAAGATGGCCACGATTAAAGTCAAGCTGTCAAAATTCTGTATACGTGTTCCAAAGCATACTAGCGTAGGGCCCTTTCAGATGAGTTTGGTTGAAATCAGCCAAGCGGTTAATGAGAAGTAGCCGTTTAACTGATATAAAACTAATTTCTGCTTCAAAATCCATCAAATAAAAAAATCCAAAATGGCCTCCAAAGACGCTACATTTTGACTGGTCCAGGGTGGCCATGTCGTTTTTCGGAAAACTACGTCATCCAAGATGGCCACCAAACTTTTTTGGTCAACCAAGTTTTCTTGAACAACCTTGGTTCAGCTCTTTCCCTAAATGATATTTCATGAGTTTTGAATCAATCCCACAAGCAGTTTCGGAGAAGATTTTTAGTTTCCTAAAACTGGCTAAAATCCAAGATTGCCGCCAGCCAAATTTGCCGATTGGCTTCGTTTGAACAAACTTAGATCCCTATGCCGTAAGGATGCTTCCTGTCAAATATAATTGAAATTGTCCCAGCAGCTTTCGAGAAGTTGTTTAAAGAAAAGGTTGACGGATGACGGATGGACACACGACTGACGGTCACCACAACATAAGCTCACTTGGCCTTTCAAGTCAGGTGAGCTAAATATACTAGTATGTCATTTGACTTCGTAATGTTAAGCTAACCATATAAAATAGCAATAACAATACAACAAAAGAAAGATATTTTACCATCTTGTTTTACAAACTTAATAAACTTACTTAAGCTGTGACTTCAGTTCCTTGATAATCTCACCATCAGTTTTTCCTTTCTCTCTCATTTCCTCCTTCTTTTCCTCTTCATCTTGTTTGATAATGATCGGCTCTTCAACCTTAGGTGCTGCTGCTGATGAGGCAAGAGCAGCATCTTCTTTGCTTTCAGCCAATGATGAACATTCAATTTTTAACTGAAACCATTAAATGAAAACGCTTTACTTCTCTTATCCTGAAAACTCAGTATTTACGTTTCTATATATATTTTTGCCAATAACAAAGAGAAACAATCACTTTCTTGGTGAAAATTCACATTTTCTCCAATAACAAATTATCTACAAGATATGTAGTATTGACATAGATGTGTTAGTATCTTATTAGATCAAACTGTACTACATAAAAGTGTAGTCCAAATACAAAATTACCATTTTACACTGGCATTATGATTCACATATATACTAGCCATTCATGCACTACTAATCCCCCTTGCATATACCTTATTGATTTCACACTGGAACTCTTTGCATCGATGCTTATAGCGGCCAATGTCCTTTTTCAGCTGCTGATTGTGACTCTGAAGACTTTGAATCAAGTTACGCATTTCACGATTAATTGGTCCTGAAAATAAAGAATCCTTTCACTAATTACGAATATTCCTAGCATGATAAAGAATTGGCTGATTCAGTTAAGAATTCTTGTCAGTCTATTAACCCTTTAACCCTCAAACTTGTTCAAGAAAATGCCAATTTTCTCATAGAAAATGACATTTGTTGGCCAAGAGAGTTACCACTGGAATAACTAGCTCGGTTATCGATCCAAATTAGTCTTCTCTTGGTCTGCAAATGGACATTTCTCAACATCGCTACTGAAGCCGCTTTTGGTCGGCTTGAGTGTTAAAGGGTTATGTTATTAAGCCTTATAATGCTGCACACGATTTGTAAATACTACACGAGTCAGTAGAAAGAATACTGAGAACAGTATTACACAAATATGGTGCTGCCACAGACAGTAACACCTTTAACTAGTAAGCAACATCATTCTCAAAATAAAACCCAATGACCATGTTGATAAGGGAGGTATTTTAACAAGAACGGCAATCAGAGATTGCTAAAGTATGCCAACCCCCACCCCCTATCCACCCACCCACACATGCCAAACCCCCCCCCCCCCACCCCACCCACCCCGCACGCCCACCCACCCCTTCTGCCAAGCACAATCTCCCACCCAAGATTTGTCATGGTGATCTTGACCGTTGACACCAAAATGATCCTTTCAATGGAGCTAGAGTTATCATCCAGAAACGCAATATTACATTATTAATTTTGTCACAGTGACATTGGCTGTTGACCCCAAATGCGATAGGGGTCTTCGGACCACCAAGGACAAGATCCAAGCCAGATTGGTAACGATCCTTATATAGAACTTGTGTTATCACCCGGAAACGTAATAATACGTTATTAATTAGGTCACCGTGACCTTTGCCATTGACCCCAAAATCGATATGGTTCTTCGGACAACCAAGGACAAGCTCCCAAGCCAGATTGGTAACGATCCCTTATAGAACTCGAAGTGATCATCTGGAAATGCAATATTACATAACTAATTAGATTACAGTGACCTTGACCTTTGACCATTTTGCCAAAATCGATAGGGTTATTCGGGCCACCAAGGACAAGCTCCCACGCCACATTGAATGATCCATCCAATAGAACTCGAGTTATCATCCAGAAACGAAAGCCCGAACGGACGGACGGACGGACAAAGCAAATGCAATATATCCCAATATATTTATATGGGGCCATAATAAATGATATGCTTTAAAACATCAAATTGTTTCTGGAATAATGACTCCACAAACAAGAGTGCCACAAAGGTATGTCTCTGATCACAAATAACAGGCATGCACTTGCACAGGTATAATTTATCTTCGACGACGACGACGACGACGACGACGACGACGACGACGACGACGACGACGACGACGACGACGAGTGACTGTTTTCAGCAGGTGGAAGGAGTGCAAACTTCTTTCAGTTGCAATCAGGTCTCTCCAAACTTTGCAAAATACTTAGTAAGTTAATGCTGGATGGAGTTCTGTGCGAGCCATATACTTGGTGGGACCAAGTACTGAAAACTGCAATGCTTTCTGAGAGGGTATATTTTCTGGCATTCAAAGAATATGTCCAAACATTGACCATCGCTGTTGCTTTACGCTCACAGATGGTGGCCCATGTTGCACAGTATGTACAGTGGTGAGTGTGAGATTAGCCTGTGTGACCAGCAGTGATTCATACTGGCGCACAGGTATTTGTGAGGATACGCATAGAGTCAGATCACGAGAAACTTTAACTGTCCAGCTGTTACAATTGCATAGCCTTATAGAGACACAGGTAGCATCTTGACCTTTATTGGAATATTAGATCCTCAAATCCAGACATCAGAAGGACTTGAAAGCAACGTTTCCAGCTACACAACGGTTTGTAATGTCGGTTGAACTGCAGAGAAGTGAGCCCAGGATTCTGCTGTTTAGCCACTTTTCGCCCAGGAGTAAGGTCCCACCATCACTGGTCTCCTTTGTGTTGGACAGGTACTCCGTTTTGATGATGAAGTGCATGGCTTTGAGATGTTTTACAGCCATTGGAAGCAGCCTTGCGTTCAGTAGGGAAAACATTCCAGAGCGTCCTGCACATGCAAAATCAGCTTTTCTCAGTTTGTATATTATATGATGTAATTAATGCAAAGATACCAGATTGTCAATAGTTTGCAGATTTAGCAAAACATTTTGAAACATTTTCCGACTTGAACGCAAGGCAGCTCATCAAGGGGACTTTTTCTCCATCAATGAAACCAACATCATTTGCATACTTTATGTCTATTATCTTTAATGCTTTGTGACTTATGACAAGTCTGCTCTGCTTGATACATCTTACACCTCACACCATAAAATGTAATAAAAGGATAAAAGTAATGAAATTAGAGCCTGGAGATAGAATTTACATTCAGTTAATTATGGAAAATAGGCCAGATTGAACTAGCTTTCATATGAAACACAACCTTACAATCCCGATAAGTGAAATAGTCTTGAAACAAGAGGCCCAAAGGCCTGTGGCGCTCACATGGACCATTAGCATTTGACCCATTTGCATTTAAATAGATATGATAGAATTTTTGGAAAATCCAGGATGGTCACCCAAAAAATTGACCAATCAAAATTCTGAATAGAAATTCTAGTCTACCTTGATTGTCACTACCACTCTAGCCAAATTTGTTTGAAATATGTTAACCAACTAAGGAGAAGCAGCGTTCTGACAATTTCTGGTGAATTTTTCATAAAATTTAAGATTTTCACCCAAAAAAATTGATCAATCAAAATTCTGAATAGAATTTCTAGAGCCTACCACCATAGAATCCATTAGTGAAATTTGGTTAAAACATGTTAAGCAGTTAAGGAGGAGCATCAATTTTACAATTTCCAGTACATTCTTCATAAAATCTTGATGAATCAAAATTCTGAATGAATGTTCTAGAGCCTATCACAATAGAATCCTTTCAGTCCAATTTGGTTGCAATCTGTCAAAATGGTAAGGAGAAGTAGAGATTTGACAATTTCCGGTAAATTTTTAATAAAATCTAGGATTTTCACCCAAAATATTTGCGCAACAAAATTCTGAATGGACGGCCTAGAGGCTATGACCATAGGATCCTTTCAGCCCAATTTGATTGAAATCGGTCAAAATGGTAAGGAGAAGAAGCAGTTTGGCAATTTCCGGTAAATTTGTAATAAAATCTAAGTTTTTCACCCAAAATATTTACAAATCAAAATTCTGAATGCAAGTTCTATAACATATGACCATAGGATCCTTTCAGCCAAATTTGATTGAAATTGGTCAAACGGGTAAGGAGAAGGAATTTGACAATTTCCGGTAAATTTTTAATAAAATCTAGGATTTTCACTCAAAATATTTACGCAACAAAATTCTGAATGGAAATTCTAGAGCCTATGAGCATAGGATTCTTTCCGCCCAATTTGATTGAAACATCAGGCCAGGTGAGCTAATAACAGCATGGGTGGATTCACAGATTCTGTGTTATGTACATGGACAAAGTGATTACTTTTAATACTAAATACCCTCATGGCTTTATAAAACGTATGGATTTATAAAAAGAACTTTTACACAAACCATTGTATACAACTGTTAGTCTGGATATACCTGTTTGTTCATTTGCTGCCAAGTTCTGTTCAAACTCTATCCTCAGCATTTCATATTCCTTCCTGACCTGAGCCAGTGTGTCCTCTAACTGGATCATCTCTGTCCGTAACTTCTTCTGAATGAACAGCTCATCACTCTGCACATGAAAATAAACACAAGATTAGCCTAATCTCTGCAGGCCTGCAACTTACAGTGATGCAAAGGAGTTACCAGTCAACATGATTGATGCCTATTGGGTCAATGGACCGTTCCAGTTTATCCATCAATCATATAACGTCATAATCAACTACATGTACATGACACGAAGGATGACGTCATAATCAATGATGTCATGAATGACGTAATTAAGTTCGTCACGAACGAATAAGTGATGATGGTATAACGTATTGTTATACGAATTATATGTCTTTACTATTTAATAAACATGTTGTTGAATATTTTGAAACACTGGGTACTGTTGCTGTCATAGGTAGCAATAACATCCAGTCAAATTAGTTCCAAATATTCAAGGCTTACCTGTATAGTTATCTCGAAATTGATAGTCAAGGAGTTCAGGGATCGATTCACCCCAACACGGGCGAAGAGTGAGTGGAGCTTAGCTATGGATGGGCGGTGCAAAGCTAAAACCGGATTCCTCTATTGGGAATGGATCCAATAAGATTCATCTTCTATTTGAGGAATGTTAATATGTGACTCTGTTCTGGGGATCATGTGGAAGCATTGCAATGTCTGATGACTCTGTTCTGGGGATCATGTGGCAGCATTGCAATGTCTGATGACTCTGTTCTGGTGATCATGTGGAAGCATTGCAATGTCTGATGACTCTGTTCTGGGGATCATGTGGAAGCATTGCAATGTTAGATGACTGTTCTGGGGATCATGTGGAAGCATTGCAATGTCTGATGACTCTGTTCTGGGGATCATGTGGAAGCGTTGCAATGTTAGATGACTGTTCTGGGGATCATGTGGAAGCATTGCAATGTCTGATGACTCTGTTCTGGAGATCATGTGGAAGCATTGCAATGTCTGATGACTCTGTTCTGGTGATCATGTGGAAGCATTGCAATGTTAGATGACTGTTCTGGGGATCATGTGAAGCATTGCAATGTCTGATGACTCTGTTCTGGGGATCATGTGGAAGCATTGCAATGTCTAATGACTGTTCTGGGGATCATGTGAAGCATTGCAATGTCTGATGACTCTGTTCTGGGGATCATGTGGAAGCACTGCAATGTCTGATGACTCTGTTCTGGGGATCTCGTTCATAACTAGATGTGGACTGTTTCATGATTGGTCACCAGTTCATGGATCCCATCTGTCAATCACATGATGCCATTTGTCGATGTTTTGTCGGGAAAGCAAATGTGATTGACTGGTGGTTCATTTCAATAAAACAACATATTCAAGCTCATATTTAAGTGAGATGGACTTAGATAGAACTCATATCAACAGCCTTTAAGAGAGAACGACAAATATTATTAAAATATCATTGAAGTTGTTTTAGTCGTGATTTGTAACTTGTATACGTCGGTCAGTGAAATTTTTTTTGTATTTCTGACACAGTCACCTACATCGCAACAACAGCATCTCATGTTTTCAAAACGCATGTGTCTAACAGAATCAATGTCAGATTAATAATTACAAATGGGCGCAATGTTTCTCCCACATACTGTTTGTAACATTTGCTCCAGGTGAGGAGATAGATGATATTCCTAGTTTGACAGTAACCTATGATTTTGCCGGTATAGATAAAACTTGTGTGTGCTTTTGAAGACGCAATTCTTGTCCATATTCTTGAAGATGTTGCAATTGGTGGTGGGCTGTAGGGATTTCTGTCCTTATCTCTTGGTATTGTCATGAGTGTCTTTAATTGTCTTGTTTTTTTCTGAAACCAAACAGCGGTCTATCCGGGAATGCCAGTTTGCATCTGTTACTGGCCTCGAGGATAGGCCAATATTTGTTGATGGTTCTTTCAGAAAAATACATGTGCAAGTAAATTTGCAGACAAAGATTGGCTTTTGCTGCACCAGCAGTTGGTGTGGTTTAAGTGTCTGGTGTAGATCTTGACTGACTTGTACAAGTCTGGCCTTAGCTCTTGCTGTGTCTAGGATATTGATAGGATATCCTCTTTTCCTGTAGTATCATTGTAGGAGACGATTGTAGTTGTAGACAACCCTGCATGTGCAGATTCGTCTCAGACATAGAAATTGACCATATGGGCTTTGAATACACGTTTGAATCCATTTCAACACTGAACTCTGAATTTCTAGAATCTTAATTTCTTGGTAAATATACAGGTAAGCCGGTGAAAATTTAGAAACTAATTTGATGGGAGCTGTCACTCTCCCTGGTAACAACAGATGCTAGTCAAATTAGTTTTAAAATATTCAAAAGAATGCTTAATAAATTTCAGGGTTCATACAGCTGGCAGGTTTTCTTATTCGACTTTTCAAGGCCTTTCAAGACTAAAAAAGTTGATTTCTCAAGGGCTCAGAACCAGGATCCCTGACGAAGTGAGGATATGACACTGGCGCAAAATTTCATACAGCTTACCTTTAGAACCTTTCAAATTAGTTTGAATTTTGGAACTCACTTGGTTCCAGATGGATTTTGCCAGCCAATTTGCCAATCAAATTTTCTTAAATCTTTATTTACATCAGCACATGAACATTTTGCAGACAGTAAAAATCACATGGGAAGAAATGTTGACTTTCAAGTGGCTTTTCAAAGCAGATGCGTGAAATTCCAGTACTTTTCAAGATAAATTTCAAATTCAAGGCTTTTCAAAGCAGATGCTAAAATTCAAGGGCTTTTCAATTTTAAATTTACCAAGATACACAATTCAGACGGTTACTGTCAGACGTTTGCCCATTTCATGGTGGATCTACATAATTTGAATGAGATGTCAGCTAAAATGGGACAGATTTTGAGTATGATGTCAAATACTTGAGTGACAGCGTATCCCTCCATTCTGTATGCACCTACCTCCATCTGTTCTATCTGTCGGATATGTATCTCTTTACATCCATGCAGCATGTTCTTATACTCATCCATCTGCTCCTTCAGCTGCATACTCTCACTATACAGCACAGCAAACTGAGATTTCAAACATTTATACTCAGCCGTCTCAACAACAACAGTCTCAGGTAACAGCTTTAACTGCAGATCATAAATAAACACATTAATGACATGTCAGCCATAAATAAACACATTAATGACATGTCAGCCATAACCAAACACATTAATGACATGTCATCCATAAATAAACACATTAATGACATGTCATTCATAAATAAACACATTAATGACATGTCATTCATAAATAAACACATTAATGACATGTCAGCCATAAATAAACACATTAATGACATGTCATTCATAAATAAACACATTAATGGCATGTTAGGCATAAATAAACACATTAATGACATGTCAGACATAAATAAACACATTAATGACATGTCAGACATAAATAAACACATTAATGACATGTCAGGCATAAATAAATGGTATCCATAAATTGATAAAGATTTAGTTGCAACTACAGTACCGCCTGAAAGCAACTTTACATTAAAAGCGCTGCAAAAAAAACCATAAGCGAGCCTAAATTTGATCGCAAACTCACAGATTGGCGCTTTTTATATTTTGGTTGAGCTCCAAAAATACATTTCACGTGTAATTTTGTAAATATGCTTCAACGAAATATATATATAGCCAATATATAGCCAATATATCAATGTCTATGGTTGTAAAACTGTCATTTTTTAAACGTTTTTCGTTCCAAAACAGTGTGGTGGGTGGGGTATGGGTGGCGGATAATAAGTAACACTAAGATTCCAATCATTAGGAACTACAACCCATTCAAATCCACATACCAGATCTCAGTCTTTTATGATTTAAAGAATATTCTGCTAAATTGCAGAAACTGCTCCAAGTTAAATAAATTATTTTTAACCTGGAATGCCACGACCCTAGAATTGTATACCTGATGCCTGTCCTGAAGTTTTAGGATGAAAGTCGGAGGCCTGACTCTGTGTTTTTGTCCCCTATTTATAGGCCTTTGGGTCCGGCATTGCGTCCCACTCAATGCACATGCCCAGTGATTGTTCTTCCTTTGGATCCCATATTGCACAATCCCAGTGATTGTTCTCCCTTTGGGTCCCATATTTAGGGACAAAAATTTTGGATACCATCCCCGGCGCAAGTATATCCGCATTTTGGGTCCTTGTTTTTTGGGGGAAAATGTGTTTTGCGTGTGTGCATGCATGGTTTATGAGGGACCCAAAATATGGATGTGTCCTAGATGTCTGGTTATCGACTATATTGCCATTTTTGGCTTAGTCGTAAGGATTTGGTCAGACTGACATTTTGTCATGTGCAGGGCAAATGGTGGGGGGAGAAAGATACTTACATAAAATAGATATGGCAGGGGGTGAGTGGGCCATCACCCTCTTCTGGGATCCGGCTTCTTGGCATTTCGCTCAGCATAAGAAGCTCATCATAGGATTTACATACAAGTCCAACTTATAAGCAGTAGAGCGACAGAGTTTTTGGTTATTGCTTTGCCTTGAAGTTAATTTTTTGTTTTGGCAATTCTTTTATTTTGCAGGACACTTCAAAAAATGGTGCACGTTGCACCATTCTGCTTAATATTGAAGAACTTGTGTGGATAGGCTAATACCGTAGTTAGTACAAGACATCATATATGTGTGACATCATTTAATCGTGTGTGGGTGGCGACGTCATCCGAATTTGAACTGAGCAAAGACTATTAAGGAAGGTTCTTATAACGTTAGGAGGGTGGAATGAGAGGGATGGGGCTTGTTATGATAGTTTGTCCAATATCGTTGATGCCAGTAGGCTCCATTGGGTGGAGTAAGTGTATCCAGTAGGCCTTCTCCTTTTTTGGGGTGTTTGCATCCACATTGCGGTCACCTCTCAAGACCTGTGTAATGCAGTAGGACATGTGGTCCTATCTTTGACTAGGAAAGTTGGAGTGTTAGGCTACTGGCGAGTTCTATTGTCCTATATCCCTGAAGTGTTCCTGTATATATATATATATATATATATATATATATATATATATATATATATATATATATATATATATATACACGCCTATATCTTATAAGTGTTCCTGTATTCTAATTTTGAATTCACGTTTGGTTTTACCTATATAATGCTAATGGCTGTGGAGCCTGACATGCCCACACCCGAGACTAGCCACTACAGTGGTCATGAGGAGTGTCAATTTACAGGCCAAGAAAAAAACAATTTTTGAAAATCTATCATTGAAATGACTGGCTCAATGGTAAATTTTCAGAAATCGTCTTCTCTCAACATCGAAACATAAGCAAAATGTTATCTATTCTTAAACAATCTTGACTAATAAAGATTTAACTAGTACTGACATCAAGTTTGAGTCTTTCTCCTTCCTTCTGTGATTCTTGATAGTCTTTACTGAGTTGTTCCAGCTCTGTTAAGCGACTCTGAGCACTCTCACGCTGCTCTTCAGACTCACTGAGGATCTCATCAAACTATAACACACACGTCACAAAGTAATTCTAGCATAATTTATATGTAGTATCATTGCTAAATAAAGCAAGCCAAATAACAACATGGTTTGATGTTAAACTAAATAAGAAACCATTTCCTGCCAGATGCATGACATCCTTAGTCTTAGACACCTGAAGTCCTGGATTTCGTATGATAATGGAGGGACCTAAGCTGGCATTCAAGTATCTAACGTTACACTTAAATATGTCACTTGTTAACTGACGCATAATCAAGATAAATGTATCTCTCTCACGAATGTTAAAAGGTCTTAGGTCTTAGGCAGCAAGTGCACCCAGTCAAATTAGTTTCAAAATTTTCAACATCTTACTATCTAGTTACCTTGAAATTTAGATGCTGGGAATCAGGTTTCAGTTTCAAATCGATTCCACCACACATACAAAGTGCACAGAGAATAGCTAGCAATAGACAGAGCATAGCTAGAAAGAGACAGGGCATAGCTAGAAATAGGCAGGGCATAGCTAGAAATAGGTAGGGTATAGTTAGAAATAGGCAGGGCATAGCTAGAAATACATGGCATAGCTAGAAATACAAACATCGTCGTGTCGT
>CM067370.1:64185504-64258589 GCA_034401795.1 Chaetoderma sp. LZ-2023a | reverse complement strand
ACGACACGACGATGTTTCTTAACATTATAGGTAACAATGTACCCAAATTTAGTTCCAATAGGATTAACCAATCCTGAAAAATAAGGTGAGAAGTTTTGCCAAACACAAAAACTTAACGTTTTGTTTCAAGGTCACAGTAACCATGACCTTTTGTCCTCATTATCATCATGCTGTTTCCTCACATTATAGGCAACCACATCATCAAGTTTAGTTCCAATAGGATTAACTGAGACTAAAATATAAGATGAGACTTTTGCTGTCATCGTCGGGAAAGTGATACCTATGTCTCGCTTTCTGCTTTGCAGGTGAGACAAAAATAACTGTGAAAAATAAGGTCACAACCATGAAACAAAATCAGAAAACTATTTATGATGCAAATTGGATCCTTGTATGGCATAGGATGTGTCTGTAAAGATTCTTGAAATCTTAAGAACCAATGTTGAATAATAAGTCAAATTAAAAACTGCAACCAAAAAGACGCTGATGATGATCTCGCTGACACCGCTGCTGCTAGAATACCTTCCATCACCCACTCCCTCTGAGACAAGTATGAGTCACTTTCTGACAAATTGTATCAGCATTCGGCAAAACTTGCACATGCATAATATAGAAAGTGTCCAGATAAGCATGTGTCCTTTAATCTCAAGAGGGTGAACCAATCCAGAGAATAAGAAGCAGAAGAAAACCATAAACGCTAATGGTACCCGACACCGACGACAATGCCATAAACACACACAGAGAAAAAAACCTAATCTATTACCAAAACTAATGGCCAAAGTCTGTACACGGGTTGGCCTGATCTATTGAAAGAAGTGGTAAATACCCTATCAAGCTTCATAATATTTCACAGTAAATTATATAAGCTTTCAGGAGTAAAAATAATGGTGCACCCACGAATGCATAACGCATTTAATAATTGACACATTTATGTTTCTCTTTCATTCCATCTTTTGTAACATAATTATAGCCTGTACTTTGCAATCGACTCCGAATAATTAGAATACAGCACAGATGTACATCTTCATTCTAATGTTGTCAGTTAGAAAATACCTATCTAAATGGCATAAATCTGATAAATATGGGCAGTAATTCCCAATGGATCTTTCCAGCTTTAGCTATGTCCTGACCATCTCTAGCTAAGTTCCACCCACACCTTGCTCATGTTGGGATCGATCGATCTCTGAACTCCCTGACTATCCATTTCCAGAAAACTATACAGGTAAACTGTTGAATATTTTGAAACTAATTTGACTGGGTGCTGCCATATGCAGCAACACCACCCAGTCAAATTAGTTTCAAAATATTCAACAGCATGCTTATTAAATAGTAGACGTACAATTCCTATAATATGTCGGACTATTAAGAGTTAAAGACGGGCCTAATAGAATCATTTATGATGTAATGATCATGACGTCATCCTACACGTCGCTTAGCTGATTATGATGTCATATGATGTCAAATCATCGATGGATCCTCTGGAAAAGTGAATTGATGCCATGTCAAGAAATATTCACATACCAAATTTGACACAAATTCACACAGGTTTCTAGAATTATGATCTGGAAACAAGACTTTCTTATAACCGATTTTCTTTTTCAAACGTTTTCACTCTGGCAAAGATACAGATATGAGATCAACTATAACATAATGGCCTTATTCACCAAAATTATAATTTTCACCAATAGTAATATTACATCATCTTACAATCGGTCCAATGGCCTGTGGCACTCACCTGGACCATTGGCATTTAAACCATTTGCATTTAAATAGACATGGGTGATTTTGGGAAAATTCAAGATGGCCATAAAACAAATTGACCAATCAAAATTCTCGTTTAATATGTTGAAGCCTACCGTCATAGGATCGTTCCACCCAAGTTTTGTTGAAACCGGGCTATTGATTTAACGAGTACCGTTTTTAAATGGTTCCGGAAAATTTTCAAAAAATCAGAGATGGCTGCAAAAACATTGACCTATAAAAATTTTGAATAGAATTTCTAGAGGTTACACAATAGGATCCTTCCAGCCAAATTTGCTTGAAATTGCCCAAGCGATTAATGAATAGCATTTTATACAAAATTCCCATTTTTCGGAAAATCCAAGATGGCCACGATTAAAGTCAAGC
This sequence comes from Chaetoderma sp. LZ-2023a, assembly GCA_034401795.1. Classification (NCBI taxonomy): domain Eukaryota; kingdom Metazoa; phylum Mollusca; class Caudofoveata; order Chaetodermatida; family Chaetodermatidae; genus Chaetoderma; species Chaetoderma sp. LZ-2023a. Next base: position 64,256,465 of record CM067370.1, on the reverse strand, counting down.
TGTCAAAATTCTGTATACGTGTTCCAAAGCATACTAGCGTAGGGCCCTTTCAGATGAGTTTGGTTGAAATCAGCCAAGCGGTTAATGAGAAGTAGCCGTTTAACTGATATAAAACTAATTTCTGCTTCAAAATCCATCAAATAAAAAAATCCAAAATGGCCTCCAAAGACGCTACATTTTGACTGGTCCAGGGTGGCCATGTCGTTTTTCGGAAAACTACGTCATCCAAGATGGCCACCAAACTTTTTTGGTCAACCAAGTTTTCTTGAACAACCTTGGTTCAGCTCTTTCCCTAAATGATATTTCATGAGTTTTGAATCAATCCCACAAGCAGTTTCGGAGAAGATTTTTAGTTTCCTAAAACTGGCTAAAATCCAAGATTGCCGCCAGCCAAATTTGCCGATTGGCTTCGTTTGAACAAACTTAGATCCCTATGCCGTAAGGATGCTTCCTGTCAAATATAATTGAAATTGTCCCAGCAGCTTTCGAGAAGTTGTTTAAAGAAAAGGTTGACGGATGACGGATGGACACACGACTGACGGTCACCACAACATAAGCTCACTTGGCCTTTCAAGTCAGGTGAGCTAAATATACTAGTATGTCATTTGACTTCGTAATGTTAAGCTAACCATATAAAATAGCAATAACAATACAACAAAAGAAAGATATTTTACCATCTTGTTTTACAAACTTAATAAACTTACTTAAGCTGTGACTTCAGTTCCTTGATAATCTCACCATCAGTTTTTCCTTTCTCTCTCATTTCCTCCTTCTTTTCCTCTTCATCTTGTTTGATAATGATCGGCTCTTCAACCTTAGGTGCTGCTGCTGATGAGGCAAGAGCAGCATCTTCTTTGCTTTCAGCCAATGATGAACATTCAATTTTTAACTGAAACCATTAAATGAAAACGCTTTACTTCTCTTATCCTGAAAACTCAGTATTTACGTTTCTATATATATTTTTGCCAATAACAAAGAGAAACAATCACTTTCTTGGTGAAAATTCACATTTTCTCCAATAACAAATTATCTACAAGATATGTAGTATTGACATAGATGTGTTAGTATCTTATTAGATCAAACTGTACTACATAAAAGTGTAGTCCAAATACAAAATTACCATTTTACACTGGCATTATGATTCACATATATACTAGCCATTCATGCACTACTAATCCCCCTTGCATATACCTTATTGATTTCACACTGGAACTCTTTGCATCGATGCTTATAGCGGCCAATGTCCTTTTTCAGCTGCTGATTGTGACTCTGAAGACTTTGAATCAAGTTACGCATTTCACGATTAATTGGTCCTGAAAATAAAGAATCCTTTCACTAATTACGAATATTCCTAGCATGATAAAGAATTGGCTGATTCAGTTAAGAATTCTTGTCAGTCTATTAACCCTTTAACCCTCAAACTTGTTCAAGAAAATGCCAATTTTCTCATAGAAAATGACATTTGTTGGCCAAGAGAGTTACCACTGGAATAACTAGCTCGGTTATCGATCCAAATTAGTCTTCTCTTGGTCTGCAAATGGACATTTCTCAACATCGCTACTGAAGCCGCTTTTGGTCGGCTTGAGTGTTAAAGGGTTATGTTATTAAGCCTTATAATGCTGCACACGATTTGTAAATACTACACGAGTCAGTAGAAAGAATACTGAGAACAGTATTACACAAATATGGTGCTGCCACAGACAGTAACACCTTTAACTAGTAAGCAACATCATTCTCAAAATAAAACCCAATGACCATGTTGATAAGGGAGGTATTTTAACAAGAACGGCAATCAGAGATTGCTAAAGTATGCCAACCCCCACCCCCTATCCACCCACCCACACATGCCAAACCCCCCCCCCCCACCCCACCCACCCCGCACGCCCACCCACCCCTTCTGCCAAGCACAATCTCCCACCCAAGATTTGTCATGGTGATCTTGACCGTTGACACCAAAATGATCCTTTCAATGGAGCTAGAGTTATCATCCAGAAACGCAATATTACATTATTAATTTTGTCACAGTGACATTGGCTGTTGACCCCAAATGCGATAGGGGTCTTCGGACCACCAAGGACAAGATCCAAGCCAGATTGGTAACGATCCTTATATAGAACTTGTGTTATCACCCGGAAACGTAATAATACGTTATTAATTAGGTCACCGTGACCTTTGCCATTGACCCCAAAATCGATATGGTTCTTCGGACAACCAAGGACAAGCTCCCAAGCCAGATTGGTAACGATCCCTTATAGAACTCGAGTGATCATCTGGAAATGCAATATTACATAACTAATTAGATTACAGTGACCTTGACCTTTGACCATTTTGCCAAAATCGATAGGGTTATTCGGGCCACCAAGGACAAGCTCCCACGCCACATTGAATGATCCATCCAATAGAACTCGAGTTATCATCCAGAAACGAAAGCCCGAACGGACGGACGGACGGACAAAGCAAATGCAATATATCCCAATATATTTATATGGGGCCATAATAAATGATATGCTTTAAAACATCAAATTGTTTCTGGAATAATGACTCCACAAACAAGAGTGCCACAAAGGTATGTCTCTGATCACAAATAACAGGCATGCACTTGCACAGGTATAATTTATCTTCGACGACGACGACGACGACGACGACGACGACGACGACGACGACGACGACGACGACGACGACGAGTGACTGTTTTCAGCAGGTGGAAGGAGTGCAAACTTCTTTCAGTTGCAATCAGGTCTCTCCAAACTTTGCAAAATACTTAGTAAGTTAATGCTGGATGGAGTTCTGTGCGAGCCATATACTTGGTGGGACCAAGTACTGAAAACTGCAATGCTTTCTGAGAGGGTATATTTTCTGGCATTCAAAGAATATGTCCAAACATTGACCATCGCTGTTGCTTTACGCTCACAGATGGTGGCCCATGTTGCACAGTATGTACAGTGGTGAGTGTGAGATTAGCCTGTGTGACCAGCAGTGATTCATACTGGCGCACAGGTATTTGTGAGGATACGCATAGAGTCAGATCACGAGAAACTTTAACTGTCCAGCTGTTACAATTGCATAGCCTTATAGAGACACAGGTAGCATCTTGACCTTTATTGGAATATTAGATCCTCAAATCCAGACATCAGAAGGACTTGAAAGCAACGTTTCCAGCTACACAACGGTTTGTAATGTCGGTTGAACTGCAGAGAAGTGAGCCCAGGATTCTGCTGTTTAGCCACTTTTCGCCCAGGAGTAAGGTCCCACCATCACTGGTCTCCTTTGTGTTGGACAGGTACTCCGTTTTGATGATGAAGTGCATGGCTTTGAGATGTTTTACAGCCATTGGAAGCAGCCTTGCGTTCAGTAGGGAAAACATTCCAGAGCGTCCTGCACATGCAAAATCAGCTTTTCTCAGTTTGTATATTATATGATGTAATTAATGCAAAGATACCAGATTGTCAATAGTTTGCAGATTTAGCAAAACATTTTGAAACATTTTCCGACTTGAACGCAAGGCAGCTCATCAAGGGGACTTTTTCTCCATCAATGAAACCAACATCATTTGCATACTTTATGTCTATTATCTTTAATGCTTTGTGACTTATGACAAGTCTGCTCTGCTTGATACATCTTACACCTCACACCATAAAATGTAATAAAAGGATAAAAGTAATGAAATTAGAGCCTGGAGATAGAATTTACATTCAGTTAATTATGGAAAATAGGCCAGATTGAACTAGCTTTCATATGAAACACAACCTTACAATCCCGATAAGTGAAATAGTCTTGAAACAAGAGGCCCAAAGGCCTGTGGCGCTCACATGGACCATTAGCATTTGACCCATTTGCATTTAAATAGATATGATAGAATTTTTGGAAAATCCAGGATGGTCACCCAAAAAATTGACCAATCAAAATTCTGAATAGAAATTCTAGTCTACCTTGATTGTCACTACCACTCTAGCCAAATTTGTTTGAAATATGTTAACCAACTAAGGAGAAGCAGCGTTCTGACAATTTCTGGTGAATTTTTCATAAAATTTAAGATTTTCACCCAAAAAAATTGATCAATCAAAATTCTGAATAGAATTTCTAGAGCCTACCACCATAGAATCCATTAGTGAAATTTGGTTAAAACATGTTAAGCAGTTAAGGAGGAGCATCAATTTTACAATTTCCAGTACATTCTTCATAAAATCTTGATGAATCAAAATTCTGAATGAATGTTCTAGAGCCTATCACAATAGAATCCTTTCAGTCCAATTTGGTTGCAATCTGTCAAAATGGTAAGGAGAAGTAGAGATTTGACAATTTCCGGTAAATTTTTAATAAAATCTAGGATTTTCACCCAAAATATTTGCGCAACAAAATTCTGAATGGACGGCCTAGAGGCTATGACCATAGGATCCTTTCAGCCCAATTTGATTGAAATCGGTCAAAATGGTAAGGAGAAGAAGCAGTTTGGCAATTTCCGGTAAATTTGTAATAAAATCTAAGTTTTTCACCCAAAATATTTACAAATCAAAATTCTGAATGCAAGTTCTATAACATATGACCATAGGATCCTTTCAGCCAAATTTGATTGAAATTGGTCAAACGGGTAAGGAGAAGGAATTTGACAATTTCCGGTAAATTTTTAATAAAATCTAGGATTTTCACTCAAAATATTTACGCAACAAAATTCTGAATGGAAATTCTAGAGCCTATGAGCATAGGATTCTTTCCGCCCAATTTGATTGAAACATCAGGCCAGGTGAGCTAATAACAGCATGGGTGGATTCACAGATTCTGTGTTATGTACATGGACAAAGTGATTACTTTTAATACTAAATACCCTCATGGCTTTATAAAACGTATGGATTTATAAAAAGAACTTTTACACAAACCATTGTATACAACTGTTAGTCTGGATATACCTGTTTGTTCATTTGCTGCCAAGTTCTGTTCAAACTCTATCCTCAGCATTTCATATTCCTTCCTGACCTGAGCCAGTGTGTCCTCTAACTGGATCATCTCTGTCCGTAACTTCTTCTGAATGAACAGCTCATCACTCTGCACATGAAAATAAACACAAGATTAGCCTAATCTCTGCAGGCCTGCAACTTACAGTGATGCAAAGGAGTTACCAGTCAACATGATTGATGCCTATTGGGTCAATGGACCGTTCCAGTTTATCCATCAATCATATAACGTCATAATCAACTACATGTACATGACACGAAGGATGACGTCATAATCAATGATGTCATGAATGACGTAATTAAGTTCGTCACGAACGAATAAGTGATGATGGTATAACGTATTGTTATACGAATTATATGTCTTTACTATTTAATAAACATGTTGTTGAATATTTTGAAACACTGGGTACTGTTGCTGTCATAGGTAGCAATAACATCCAGTCAAATTAGTTCCAAATATTCAAGGCTTACCTGTATAGTTATCTCGAAATTGATAGTCAAGGAGTTCAGGGATCGATTCACCCCAACACGGGCGAAGAGTGAGTGGAGCTTAGCTATGGATGGGCGGTGCAAAGCTAAAACCGGATTCCTCTATTGGGAATGGATCCAATAAGATTCATCTTCTATTTGAGGAATGTTAATATGTGACTCTGTTCTGGGGATCATGTGGAAGCATTGCAATGTCTGATGACTCTGTTCTGGGGATCATGTGGCAGCATTGCAATGTCTGATGACTCTGTTCTGGTGATCATGTGGAAGCATTGCAATGTCTGATGACTCTGTTCTGGGGATCATGTGGAAGCATTGCAATGTTAGATGACTGTTCTGGGGATCATGTGGAAGCATTGCAATGTCTGATGACTCTGTTCTGGGGATCATGTGGAAGCGTTGCAATGTTAGATGACTGTTCTGGGGATCATGTGGAAGCATTGCAATGTCTGATGACTCTGTTCTGGAGATCATGTGGAAGCATTGCAATGTCTGATGACTCTGTTCTGGTGATCATGTGGAAGCATTGCAATGTTAGATGACTGTTCTGGGGATCATGTGAAGCATTGCAATGTCTGATGACTCTGTTCTGGGGATCATGTGGAAGCATTGCAATGTCTAATGACTGTTCTGGGGATCATGTGAAGCATTGCAATGTCTGATGACTCTGTTCTGGGGATCATGTGGAAGCACTGCAATGTCTGATGACTCTGTTCTGGGGATCTCGTTCATAACTAGATGTGGACTGTTTCATGATTGGTCACCAGTTCATGGATCCCATCTGTCAATCACATGATGCCATTTGTCGATGTTTTGTCGGGAAAGCAAATGTGATTGACTGGTGGTTCATTTCAATAAAACAACATATTCAAGCTCATATTTAAGTGAGATGGACTTAGATAGAACTCATATCAACAGCCTTTAAGAGAGAACGACAAATATTATTAAAATATCATTGAAGTTGTTTTAGTCGTGATTTGTAACTTGTATACGTCGGTCAGTGAAATTTTTTTTGTATTTCTGACACAGTCACCTACATCGCAACAACAGCATCTCATGTTTTCAAAACGCATGTGTCTAACAGAATCAATGTCAGATTAATAATTACAAATGGGCGCAATGTTTCTCCCACATACTGTTTGTAACATTTGCTCCAGGTGAGGAGATAGATGATATTCCTAGTTTGACAGTAACCTATGATTTTGCCGGTATAGATAAAACTTGTGTGTGCTTTTGAAGACGCAATTCTTGTCCATATTCTTGAAGATGTTGCAATTGGTGGTGGGCTGTAGGGATTTCTGTCCTTATCTCTTGGTATTGTCATGAGTGTCTTTAATTGTCTTGTTTTTTTCTGAAACCAAACAGCGGTCTATCCGGGAATGCCAGTTTGCATCTGTTACTGGCCTCGAGGATAGGCCAATATTTGTTGATGGTTCTTTCAGAAAAATACATGTGCAAGTAAATTTGCAGACAAAGATTGGCTTTTGCTGCACCAGCAGTTGGTGTGGTTTAAGTGTCTGGTGTAGATCTTGACTGACTTGTACAAGTCTGGCCTTAGCTCTTGCTGTGTCTAGGATATTGATAGGATATCCTCTTTTCCTGTAGTATCATTGTAGGAGACGATTGTAGTTGTAGACAACCCTGCATGTGCAGATTCGTCTCAGACATAGAAATTGACCATATGGGCTTTGAATACACGTTTGAATCCATTTCAACACTGAACTCTGAATTTCTAGAATCTTAATTTCTTGGTAAATATACAGGTAAGCCGGTGAAAATTTAGAAACTAATTTGATGGGAGCTGTCACTCTCCCTGGTAACAACAGATGCTAGTCAAATTAGTTTTAAAATATTCAAAAGAATGCTTAATAAATTTCAGGGTTCATACAGCTGGCAGGTTTTCTTATTCGACTTTTCAAGGCCTTTCAAGACTAAAAAAGTTGATTTCTCAAGGGCTCAGAACCAGGATCCCTGACGAAGTGAGGATATGACACTGGCGCAAAATTTCATACAGCTTACCTTTAGAACCTTTCAAATTAGTTTGAATTTTGGAACTCACTTGGTTCCAGATGGATTTTGCCAGCCAATTTGCCAATCAAATTTTCTTAAATCTTTATTTACATCAGCACATGAACATTTTGCAGACAGTAAAAATCACATGGGAAGAAATGTTGACTTTCAAGTGGCTTTTCAAAGCAGATGCGTGAAATTCCAGTACTTTTCAAGATAAATTTCAAATTCAAGGCTTTTCAAAGCAGATGCTAAAATTCAAGGGCTTTTCAATTTTAAATTTACCAAGATACACAATTCAGACGGTTACTGTCAGACGTTTGCCCATTTCATGGTGGATCTACATAATTTGAATGAGATGTCAGCTAAAATGGGACAGATTTTGAGTATGATGTCAAATACTTGAGTGACAGCGTATCCCTCCATTCTGTATGCACCTACCTCCATCTGTTCTATCTGTCGGATATGTATCTCTTTACATCCATGCAGCATGTTCTTATACTCATCCATCTGCTCCTTCAGCTGCATACTCTCACTATACAGCACAGCAAACTGAGATTTCAAACATTTATACTCAGCCGTCTCAACAACAACAGTCTCAGGTAACAGCTTTAACTGCAGATCATAAATAAACACATTAATGACATGTCAGCCATAAATAAACACATTAATGACATGTCAGCCATAACCAAACACATTAATGACATGTCATCCATAAATAAACACATTAATGACATGTCATTCATAAATAAACACATTAATGACATGTCATTCATAAATAAACACATTAATGACATGTCAGCCATAAATAAACACATTAATGACATGTCATTCATAAATAAACACATTAATGGCATGTTAGGCATAAATAAACACATTAATGACATGTCAGACATAAATAAACACATTAATGACATGTCAGACATAAATAAACACATTAATGACATGTCAGGCATAAATAAATGGTATCCATAAATTGATAAAGATTTAGTTGCAACTACAGTACCGCCTGAAAGCAACTTTACATTAAAAGCGCTGCAAAAAAACCATAAGCGAGCCTAAATTTGATCGCAAACTCACAGATTGGCGCTTTTTATATTTTGGTTGAGCTCCAAAAATACATTTCACGTGTAATTTTGTAAATATGCTTCAACGAAATATATATATAGCCAATATATAGCCAATATATCAATGTCTATGGTTGTAAAACTGTCATTTTTTAAACGTTTTTCGTTCCAAAACAGTGTGGTGGGTGGGGTATGGGTGGCGGATAATAAGTAACACTAAGATTCCAATCATTAGGAACTACAACCCATTCAAATCCACATACCAGATCTCAGTCTTTTATGATTTAAAGAATATTCTGCTAAATTGCAGAAACTGCTCCAAGTTAAATAAATTATTTTTAACCTGGAATGCCACGACCCTAGAATTGTATACCTGATGCCTGTCCTGAAGTTTTAGGATGAAAGTCGGAGGCCTGACTCTGTGTTTTTGTCCCCTATTTATAGGCCTTTGGGTCCGGCATTGCGTCCCACTCAATGCACATGCCCAGTGATTGTTCTTCCTTTGGATCCCATATTGCACAATCCCAGTGATTGTTCTCCCTTTGGGTCCCATATTTAGGGACAAAAATTTTGGATACCATCCCCGGCGCAAGTATATCCGCATTTTGGGTCCTTGTTTTTTGGGGGAAAATGTGTTTTGCGTGTGTGCATGCATGGTTTATGAGGGACCCAAAATATGGATGTGTCCTAGATGTCTGGTTATCGACTATATTGCCATTTTTGGCTTAGTCGTAAGGATTTGGTCAGACTGACATTTTGTCATGTGCAGGGCAAATGGTGAGGGGGAGAAAGATACTTACATAAAATAGATATGGCAGGGGGTGAGTGGGCCATCACCCTCTTCTGGGATCCGGCTTCTTGGCATTTCGCTCAGCATAAGAAGCTCATCATAGGATTTACATACAAGTCCAACTTATAAGCAGTAGAGCGACAGAGTTTTTGGTTATTGCTTTGCCTTGAAGTTAATTTTTTGTTTTGGCAATTCTTTTATTTTGCAGGACACTTCAAAAAATGGTGCACGTTGCACCATTCTGCTTAATATTGAAGAACTTGTGTGGATAGGCTAATACCGTAGTTAGTACAAGACATCATATATGTGTGACATCATTTAATCGTGTGTGGGTGGCGACGTCATCCGAATTTGAACTGAGCAAAGACTATTAAGGAAGGTTCTTATAACGTTAGGAGGGTGGAATGAGAGGGATGGGGCTTGTTATGATAGTTTGTCCAATATCGTTGATGCCAGTAGGCTCCATTGGGTGGAGTAAGTGTATCCAGTAGGCCTTCTCCTTTTTTGGGGTGTTTGCATCCACATTGCGGTCACCTCTCAAGACCTGTGTAATGCAGTAGGACATGTGGTCCTATCTTTGACTAGGAAAGTTGGAGTGTTAGGCTACTGGCGAGTTCTATTGTCCTATATCCCTGAAGTGTTCCTGTATATATATATATATATATATATATATATATATATATATATATATATATATATATATATATATATATACACGCCTATATCTTATAAGTGTTCCTGTATTCTAATTTTGAATTCACGTTTGGTTTTACCTATATAATGCTAATGGCTGTGGAGCCTGACATGCCCACACCCGAGACTAGCCACTACAGTGGTCATGAGGAGTGTCAATTTACAGGCCAAGAAAAAACAATTTTTGAAAATCTATCATTGAAATGACTGGCTCAATGGTAAATTTTCAGAAATCGTCTTCTCTCAACATCGAAACATAAGCAAAATGTTATCTATTCTTAAACAATCTTGACTAATAAAGATTTAACTAGTACTGACATCAAGTTTGAGTCTTTCTCCTTCCTTCTGTGATTCTTGATAGTCTTTACTGAGTTGTTCCAGCTCTGTTAAGCGACTCTGAGCACTCTCACGCTGCTCTTCAGACTCACTGAGGATCTCATCAAACTATAACACACACGTCACAAAGTAATTCTAGCATAATTTATATGTAGTATCATTGCTAAATAAAGCAAGCCAAATAACAACATGGTTTGATGTTAAACTAAATAAGAAACCATTTCCTGCCAGATGCATGACATCCTTAGTCTTAGACACCTGAAGTCCTGGATTTCGTATGATAATGGAGGGACCTAAGCTGGCATTCAAGTATCTAACGTTACACTTAAATATGTCACTTGTTAACTGACGCATAATCAAGATAAATGTATCTCTCTCACGAATGTTAAAAGGTCTTAGGTCTTAGGCAGCAAGTGCACCCAGTCAAATTAGTTTCAAAATTTTCAACATCTTACTATCTAGTTACCTTGAAATTTAGATGCTGGGAATCAGGTTTCAGTTTCAAATCGATTCCACCACACATACAAAGTGCACAGAGAATAGCTAGCAATAGACAGAGCATAGCTAGAAAGAGACAGGGCATAGCTAGAAATAGGCAGGGCATAGCTAGAAATAGGTAGGGTATAGTTAGAAATAGGCAGGGCATAGCTAGAAATACATGGCATAGCTAGAAATACAGGCCCTCTATCGGTGCACATTTTGTAAGCGAGTCTGCTGTAAGTTGTTGTTCCCATCAACACTTTTTTCAAAATGTTCACCAGTTTGTCCTGAACTGGTGAATTAAAAATTTAATTTCTGATAGGGTGATAAGGGCTAAAGTTGTCCAACAGAAAGCAGATTTCAATACAGATTTATGCACCTAAGGGAGACAAAGGAGATGAACATTGATGAATTCTTAGGAAAAACGATCCTATGAGAGGGGATGTAACAACATACTAGTCACTGTCATTACTGGAGGTATTCACTCATATGTAATGCATTGTCATTACAGGAGGTATTCACTCCCATGTCCGGCATTGTCATTACTTGAGGTATTCACTCATGTGTAAGGCATTCTCATTACTGGAGGTATTCACTCATGTGTAAGGCATTGCCATTACTGGAGGTATTCACTTATATGTAAGGCATTGCCATTACTGGAGGTATTCACTTATATGTAAGGCATTGCCATTACTGGAGGTATTCACTCATATGTAAGGCATTGCCATTACTTGAGGTATTCACTTCCATGTCCGGCATTGTCATTACTTGAGGTATTCACTCATATGTAAGGCATTCTCATTACTGGAGGTATTCACTCATATGTAAGGCATTGCCAGTACTTGAGGTATTCACTTCCATGTCCGGCATTGTCATTACTTGAGGTATTCACTCATATGTAAGGCATTCTCATTACTGGAGGTATTCACTCATGTGTAAGGCATTGTCATTACTGGAGGTTTTCACTCTGATGTAAGGCATTGCCATTACTGGAGGTTTTCACTCATATGTAAGGCATTCTCATTACTGGAGGTATTCATTTATATGTAAGGCATTGTCATTACTGGAGGTTTTCACTCATATGTAATGTATCACCATTACTGGAGGTATTCACTTATATGTAATGTATCACCATTACTGGAGGTATTCACTCATATGTAAGGCATTGTCATTACTGGATGTACCGTAATTTCTCGACTAAAGGCCGCCCTCGAATATAGGACGCTGTCCCAAATTTGACCAATATCCGCCCAAAAAACTCTTGTATTCAAGTATAAGACGCTGTTATATTTAGAAAAAACGTACCTTTAAAAAATCGAAAATTGGTATCAAAAATAACCATCACTCCGCGTCATACCTAATGCATGACTAAAAATTATCATGCTGTTAGAGAAATTATTAAATAGGGCCGCCTAAATATCGTGTATCTTCAATAAAGATTGTTTATTACATCAAAATCAATCTAATTTTGGCATAAAATGTCTCCTTGAAACATCGAAATCGCGTGATATAAACATGGCTCTTTTGCGTTTGGAGGCGCTGTGATCTTATGCGCTAACGGGAGTTGGTTATCTGGCTCTTTTGTGATTGGAGGCGCTGTGTAATCTTATGCGCTAACGGGAGTTGGTTATCAAACAGGTACGGGAACATTCAGTTCCTATCGCGCAATGATGATAAATAGCAATTTCTGAGTTCCGAGTCCAGAATATTTATATCCGAGTACTCGCTCTAATTAGAATAAAGATCTTTTGCGATTGGAGGCGAATCACGTGATTTATACACGTATCTTTTCTCGACGCCATTTTATGTCAAATTCTGGATTAATTTTGATGTAAGAAGTGATATGTATTAAATAATAAGCAATATTTAGGCGCCCCAATTTAGTAATTTCACTTCCGCTTGGTGTTTTTGGAGTATACATTAAACATAGTCGTCAGGCGGCGCGAATTGGCTAGGGTAACATTTAGTTCAATTTCCGTGGTATAATCTGTGACTTTTTAAGAAAAATTTCGACCCAAAAATGTTCGGAAGGAATGTTCTCGATTATAGTACGCACCCCCCTTTCTAGTATATGTGTTTTGACCAAAAAACTGCGTCCTTTAGTCAAATTTTTACGGTATTCACTTATATGTAATGCATCACCATTACTGGAGGTATTCACTCATATATAAGGCATTTTCATTACGGGAGGTATTCACTTATATGTAATGCATCACCATTACTGGAGGTATTCACTTATATGTAATGTATCACCATTACTGGAGGTATTCACTCATATGTAAGGCATTGTCATTACTGGAGGTATTCACTCATATGTAATGTATTGTCATTACTGGAGGTATTCACTCATATATAAGGCATTTTCATTACTGGAGGTATTCACTTATATGTAATGCATCACCATTACTGGAGGTATTCACTTATATGTAATGTATCACCATTACTGGAGGTATTCACTCATATGCACGGCATTGCCATTACTGTAGGTATTCACTTATATGTAACGCATCACCATTACTGGAGGTATTCACTTATATGTAATGCATCACCATTACAGGAGGTATTCACTTATATGTAATGCATCTCCATTACTGGAGGTATTCACTTATATGTAATGCATCACCATTACTGGAGGTATTCACTTATATGTAATGTATCACAATTACTGGAGGTATTCACTCATATCTAAGGCATTGTCATTACTGGAGGTATTCACTCTGATGTAAGGCATTGTCATCACTGGAGGTATTCACTCATATGTAAGGCATTGTCATTACTGGAGGTATTCACTCATATGTAATGCATCACCATTACTGGAGGTATTCACTCCCATGTAAGGCATTGTCATTACTGGAGGTATTCCCTCTCATGTAAGGCATTGTCATTACTGGAGGTATTCACTCCCATGTAAGGCATTGTCATTACTGGAGATATTCCCTCTCATGCTAGGCATTGTCATTACTGGAGGTATTCCCTCTCATGCCAGACATTTTCACTACAGGAAGTATTCAATGCATTGTCATCACAGGTGGTATTAACTCTCATGCGTGACATTGTCACTATGGGAGGTATTCATGTACCAAATCTGATGTGAAGTCACATTTTTTGATTGATTTATGAGATTTATGATTTCAAAAGGTAGAGGACAAGCGTTATATCTTTACCACAAACATACCCGTTGCCTGGACACACCAGTGACACTCTTTCCTCCCTCTGTCGTGATAACAGCATCATCATATGATGACATTCTCTTCATCAGGTCTGCCAGGTGTCGATCAAACTTGCCCACTTTTGCCTGACTTTGATCGAAGTTATATTCAAGATCCTCCACCTTATTTTTCAGCTCCGCTCGTTCCGTCTCAGCAGCATTGAACTTCTCCTGCAACTCTGCCATCTGGACAAACAGAGGGTATATATTAAACAGTAATGTTCAGTGAACAATTTTCAAGACATTCAAAAATTATCATCATGGAAGTACAATTATTAATGGGATCACGTAAATATCGCGCATCTTCAATAAAGATCAATTATTACATCAAAATCAATGCTACTTTTGACATAAAATGTCCCCTAAAATACAGAAATCATGTGACATTAAGAATGTGGTAAAATCACCAGTTGTGTTTACTAGACTTATTCTAATATCTGCCTTTCTCTATTTTCATTGGCTTGTATGGGAGAATTTATCCAATCAGAACAGAGAAATAATATTTCTCTTCAGAAAAGATTAATAATGGAACAGTGGTTTCTCTCATATTGCACATTAATTTTGTAATGCCGACCAACATTAAATGATCCAAAACAGAATCTAGATGTAAGACAAAACTTGCCTGAAAGTCCAAGAATTAAAATGAGATAATGCGCTGTTGGCAAGCCGTTGGCTCTTTTGCGATTGGAGGTGCCGTGTTCTCACGAGATCTTATACGCTAATGGGAGTTTGTTATCAGATTGGTATGGATCAGACCTAAAGTACAATGCTTAGTTCCTTTCGTGCGATGATAATATATAGCAATTTCGAGTTCCGAACTCGTACACAATATTTATATCTGAGTACTTGCTCTAATTAAGAACAATTTTTTGTGATTGTAGGCGAATCGCGTGATTTATATCTTTTCTCGACGCCATTTTATGTCAAATTCAGAATTAATATTGATGTAATAAATGATCTTTATTAATGGATACGCAACATTTAGGTGCTCCAATTTAATAATTTCACTTCCGAGATGATGTTTTCGAGGTATCCATTAAACATAGTCGTAAGACGGCAAGAATTTGTACCGTGCGAAAATAAGTTCAATTTTCGTGGTATCAATTTTTTTTTTTACGAAAGTTTAGACCTCAAAAATGTGCTCAAAGGATGTACTCAATCATAGGACACACCCTCCTTCCTAGAACATGTAAAATGACCAAAAAAAATCCATCCTTTGGTCGAGATTTAACGGTAGTCAATTACCAGACATAAAATTTTGAAAAGGGCACAATATATCTAAACACAATCAATTAACTAGATTGATCAGTCAATGACGTGTCATCGCAAATCCGCACGTTCACCGCTTTGAACTTTTGACACACCCCCACAACCCACCCTGGGGGGGGGGGGGGGGGGGGGGGGGGAGAGTCAAACATAAATGTCCTTTTGCACTCCACAATCATATGGGTAACTCACATACCAAATTTGGTTGAATTTTGTCCAATAGTTTCAGAGGAGTTGCATTACACTGAATTTCATGACCGTTTGACCTCCATCCCCACCCCTGGGGGCGGGGCCAAATGTAAAGGTGCTGCCATACCAAATTTGGTTGAATTCTGTCCAACGGTTTCAGAGATGTGTTACAATCAATTTCTGCAGGCTAAAATTTAACCTTTTGACCCTCCCCCACCCCTGGTGGTGGAGCCAAATCTAAATAGCCTTGTTCACTCCGCAACCATATGGATAACTCAGATATAAAATTTGGTTGAGTTCTGTCTAACGATTTTAGAGGAGTTGCATTACAAGTGATTTGACCACTTGACCCCTGCCACGGCGTGGGGGGGGGGGGGGGTTTCAAATCTAAATATTGTCTTCCAAAGCAGACTCATATGGATAGGCCACAAACCAAATTTGATTAATTCCACCCAATGGTTTGGGAGGAGATAGCGTGACAGACGGACAGATGGACGGACAGACGGATGCAATTACAATCATCCTGACGTTTTTTGAAAAAGTGGGCATAATTGTATTCATTCCAAGATAGTAAATCATTTTCAGAGTTTAACAATTTCAACATCAACATGTACAACAAATTCTTTACAATCGAAGACATACAGTAAATTAAACGAAATCTAGGATTTCTTTTTTCACGAGAGAGTTGATACTTACCTCCCTAATACTTTTGATATTGCTAAATATTGGCTTTCACTCAATAAACACTCAGATTAAAACAGTTAGGTGCCCCTACTGGGCAGGGAGTCAGAGCGTAGTCCGGCGGATGCCAGCCCCACCACCGCGCATGCGCAGACTAGCACTTCCTCTGACTAGATTATTGGCTGACACACATGCAACTATTAAGAGCCTGAAGACCGAGCCTCTGTGGGGTGGAGAGGCCGGGTCCGTATCTAGGGAGGTAAGTATCAACTCTCTCGTGAAAAAAGAAATCCTAGATTTCGTTTATTTCACTTCAAGAGTATACTTACCTCCCTAATACTTTTGATATTGCCAGAATTCGAAAGTGAATCTGGCGGGAGGGAGGCGAGGTCAAAAGACCAGCTCATCCCAATACGCTTTTCTGCGTTTAAGGCACTTAAACTTCTGAAACTGTAAGAAAAAACAGTCAGGATTTGACTAACCATCGGATAACACGACCGATGTATGAGAGATGACCGAATGTCATATGCGCTCCCCCCCCCCCTCCTTCCTGGGAGGAAGAGTCGACTGACCTCAATGTCCTATACGCTCTCTACGTACAAGTGCCATGTACTACAGGACAGAGACGAAAAAGCTCCATTTTCGTAACTCTCAACAATGAACCACACAAATACACAAACCATCACCATATTAATAACGGGTAATCGTGACAATACAATCAACAACGGACAACACATGAACAAGACTGACCTTGTTGAAAATGGCTGCTGACATCATCTTCCCATCGGTAAAGACTGATGCAGGCCCAAAAAAGTGGGTGTTTCCATAAATTAATTGTGATATATATAAGTAATGAGGAAATCACCTCAAAAAATATAAACCGATTTATTTTTTCAAAACCGACAAGGCGAGAGGATTAGAGGTGTCACGGAGATAATGGTCTGTAAAACTTGACTCACAGTGCCACTGAGCCACCGACATAATATCATCCACAGGGACCCCATTAAATAGGGCCGTGGATGTCACTACGCCGCGGACACTGTGAGCCTTGGCCACGTCAACCTGCTTCCCGGTGGCGGATTTATGGCAAAACTGAATGCATTCCACAATCCACCTGGAAATGGTGTCCTTAGAAGCCCTCCCATGGGGTTCAATATATGACAACCATAACGCTGACTGGTCGGTGCGCCATGCCGCCGTACGTTGTTTGTACCGGCGCAGCGCCCGGACGGGACACCATGCTTTAGAATTAGGATCATATCTAGTTAAAGCAGGCAAAATAATAGGTTGACCTGGATATTTCAACGACTGATTTTTAGCCAAGAAATTAATCCTAGGTAGCAGCTTAAGGCCTTCCCCTGAAACCACAAAACGGTCATCCTCGGCTGATAAGGCATGAATCTCACTCCTACGCCTAGCCGAGGCCGCAGCAATTAAAAACACAGTCTTCAGTGTTAATAGTTTCATAGAAATGGAACTAAGTGGTTCAAAAGGCTTATCACCTAGTACTTGAAGCACTAGCGATAAACTCCAAGACGGAATCACAGGAGGATTCCTTGGTCTTAGATTGCCCATGCCTTTAATTAATACATTCAATGTATTTACTTCATCACTTCCCCTCTTAGCCAAGCAAGGAATAACAGACATTAATGCTGACTTATAACCAGCAATAGAGTTAGGCTTGAGGCTATAGGCATCATAGAGGTGACAGAGGAAATCAGCTACTACTTGAATAGATGAATCCATTGGATCAATACATCTTTTTGAGCACCATTCTGCAAATCTGTTGATTTTATAATTATATGCTCTGGAGGTTGACCCCCTCCTGGCTTTGGCCATAAACATGGCTGCTTGCTCAGAAAAGCCCTCCTTAATTCTAGATTCCTTGACAACATCCACGCAGTCAATCTGAACATTGACGGATTGTTGTGAAGGGCCTTGCCCTGGAAGATAATATCGTCCATCAGAGGCAGAGGAACCGGATTGCAGACCAGAAGGTCCAGCAGATCCGTATACCATGATCGGCTTGGCCAATCCGGGGCGATCAGAAGCACTTGGCATTCCTCTTGTCTGATTTTCTGAAGAATTTTTGGAATCAGGATTGCTGGAGGGAATGCGTATGCATACATTCTCCCCCAGCTGATAGCTAACGCATCTGTTGCGAAAGCGCTTGGATCCGGAATCGGAGAGACGTACGTCGTCATCTTCGCATTCTTCTTCGTTGCGAACAAATCGATGTTGGGTTTCCCCCAATGGTCGAACAGACGATCCGCCACACATTGATTTAGTTGCCATTCCGTGGGTAAAACACTCATCCTTCGGCTCAATGAGTCTGCAAGCAGGTTTAACCTTCCCGGAATATGAACTGCTTTCAAGGTAATCTGGTGATCCAGACACCAACATAGCAGTTTCCATGTCATCATACAGAGACTGGGCGACTTCGTTCCGCCCTGGCGGTTTATGTAAGTCACAACTGTTGAGTTGTCTGAACGAATAAGAACAATCTTGCCCTGAACTTTCTGTAAGAAATGTTCCAGGCCCAGGACTACTGCTCTTAGCTCCAGTAGATTTATATGTTCCTGTGACTGTTCCAGATTCCAAAGCCCTGATATCGTGGATTCTTCCAGGCAAGCTCCCCAGCCCTCCATCGATGCATCTGTATACACAGTCACCTGAGGGTGGGGAGGGGTTAGCAAAACCCCCGGTAAGAGATTCTCTGTATTCAACCACCATTGCAGGTGGTGAATCAGAGGTGCCAACACTGACACATTCGAGTCCAGCGAACCTGTACTCTGGGTCCATTGTGTCATGAGAAACAACTGGATCGGCCGCCTGCGTAAGGCGGCCTGAGGAATGACTGGTTCCAACGAAACCATCAACCCCAGCATTCTCAAGTAAACCCGTGCCAGGACATGACGACTGTCGCACACTGACTGAATCAACGAGATGAGTATTTGAACCCTCTCCTGAGTAGGATAAACATATCCTGTCTCCAGATCGAAGAACATCCCCAGGTAAACAAACTTCTGGGATGGAGTCAGCTCTGATTTTGGGAAATTGATCATCCAGCCCAAGTCTGTGAGAATTTTCAAAACAATCTCCAGATTGGCGGACAAACTTTCCCGGGTGTGCGCTTTCAACAGCCAGTCGTCTATGTACGTGTGGACTGCTATGCTTCTCCTGCGGAGGTATGCTGTGATCGCAAGAACCACACGGGTGAAAACCCGAGGAGCCGTGGAAATTCCGAAGGGCAACACCCTGAATTCCCACTGTCTGCCCTGGAATGCAAATCTCAGGAAGCGACAGAAACTCCTGTGGATGGGGATGTGGAAATAAGCGTCCTTCAAATCTATCGACGCCGTCCACATCCCCCTCTCCAACCCCGCCAACACCGAGCGCACCGTTTCCATCTTGAAACTGGGCGTCTCGATGAACTTGTTCAATGGCTTGAGGTTGAGAATCGGTCTCCACCCACCGGTGCGTTTTGTTACCAAGAACAGGGTTGAATAGAAGCCCGGACACCTTTGTGCCGGCTGAATAGCTCCTTTTTGTACGAGGGAATTTATCTCCTCCTCGATACACAACCTTTGATCTGGATCTCTCGGAACGGGAGTCCAGATTGGCACCAGAGACAGTCGCGACGGCGGGCCTGTCATCCACTCTGGATGATACCCCACGGAAAGCCATCGCAAGACTAAACGGTCCTGAGTTAACCGTTCCCACTCTTGCATGTGGTCGGCTAGCCGGCCTCCCACCGGTCCACCTAGGGACCGCGGTGGACACAAGGCATGCAAGAGCGGCACTGTCTCCGTCGCCATACACACCGGCGTGGTCCTTACCGCGGTAAGCGCCCTGTCAGGAACGATAACCACGCCCAGATCCTCGCGCGACTCGCCCCGCCCCGCGCGCACCTCGGTGCACGGGCGGCTGCCTGGCTGACGGCGGCTGAGGAGCCTGCGCCCCCCTCACTGCTGGCCGAATCGCACGCGGCCGAGGCCGGCGCTGCGACGGCGGCTGGCCTCTGACTTGGCCAGCACCACCTCGAGCCTGCAGGGGACGATACGCAGGGGCCGCGGCGCGAACGTTAGCACGACGCAGTACCTCAAACTGTTCGCGCAGCGCCCTCTGGTTATTCACCAGGGTGACCGTCTCCTGGAGGTGGCGACATCCCTCACCTCCAAAAAGACCAGGACCCGTCATAGGCGTACGGAGTAGCCTATTATACAGGTCCTGAGACGGGCACAGATTGTCCAGGGCAAATGTGCGTCTTGCCCTGACACTCCTGGTCACCGCCCGCGTCATACAGTCCAGCGCCAGGTTAATACCATCCTGGATGGTTCGCTGGACCGCGAGCGGGCCTGGCTGGCGCGATGCGGATGCCGTTACTACCCCCTGTAACAGCTGGGAGACGTGGGACAGAGCGGCAATCGAAGCCCTCCCACTCTCCTCCGCATCACGCAACGCGGTATTCGCCGAACGCAACGCGTTCGCGCACAAGACCCCCGCGTCAGAACGGGATCCTGGCCGCGTATCCTCACCCAAAGCCGCGCGGTCATCCACGCTGGGCTTGGGTACCACACCGTACCGCTGGTAGTCCAGGGGCACGATGCGACAACGCTTGGCCACCTCGCGAGGGGCCTTCGCGAGACGTCCACTCGTGTTAATGGACGCCTCCGCCGCCTTGAACATGTCAACGACATGCTCCGCCAGCGGCAGAGAAGGCATAGCGTTAGCAGTTGGTTTCCCAGCTAACCACGGCGTGTGAACACGGTGGCTAGCCGACTGCTCCACGGGCAGATCAGGCCTAACGCTCACCAACCACTGGCAAGCGTCATACCAATCCTCCTCCGTGGCTAACTGCGAGCGCTCTACAAGACGGGGTCCTTCGTCTTCCTCCTGAGCGCAAGCAGTACTTGACGGCGGGTACGCTGATACACCTGGCAAGCCAGGGAAAACATGCGGGCCTGACAGCACCGGCATGAGAATATCACTGGTTTGACCAGGAGCAGGCACCGCGGTAGAGCGCGGGGTATATATAGCCCTACCACGGGCCCGGCCAGCACCAGCTACACTCTCGGCAAGCCGAGGTATGCGGTACCGCTGGCCATCAGCAGCGCCCTGGGCCACCACCTGAACCGCGGACCTTACTCCAGGGTGAGTAATACCGTGGAAAAAAGCGCCTGTATTCCCCGCGAGGGGTGCACAAACGTCTTCATCCATGTCCGCGTCGTCAGACGGCGACCCCAGCAGGTAATCCTCATCACCCTGGTCAGAAAGATTAGACCCCGGGTCAGCAAAGAGAGCTAACCCGGGCTGACCAGGAACGGTGCCATAGGAGGTACTGGCCACCGCGGCGTGCGGATACCCCTGGACTGATAAGCAGCCAGCGGGTTCCAGCGACAACCGTCCACGGTCCCCTATCGGCGCGGCAATAAGCCTGCTGCCAGGGCCGTGGAACGCCCCCTCTAATGGGGCCACCTCTGAATCGTCGGACAACGGAAGCGGACTAAGGAAAATCGATCCAGAGGCGGGGATTACCTGCTCCGAAGCCGATGATGAGGACAATAAAGGATCTGGTCCAGGAAGCATGCCACGAAGCAACCCTGGAACCAAATCTTTTATTGTCCTCCTCATCTCTCCCAACATCTCGGTCCGAAAGGTCTCCATATCCACCGCGGACGAGACCTTCCCCTTACCCTTCTCACTTACAACCTCTCGTTTCCGCTTCATCTTCTTCTCCTCCACTACCACCTTGTCCGTCGCCTGTAAGCAGCACAAGAATTCGGACATTAACTCGCCCCCCCAGTGCTTACATATGTCACAATTAATCAATGGACCACAAGGGCTACATCGAAAACACAGATGCGGCCAGAACTTCACATGCATAAAACGTCCACAGGACGCGCAACCCGGTCCCTGAAACAGGGCAAAGGACAAGGAGTATGAGCAACTAGTTAAGCTTAGAAACTCAATCCAACTCAAGGAGAAGGAAAACGATCATAAAGATCAATATACATCAAAAACCAGCCTAGCGCTTGAATTGCTAATAAATACATAGCCAGCTGATTATGACGTCATTAATCCCGTGACAGGAAAAATTCGATCCCAACAAAACATCCAAGTGCAAAGACGAATTGTATGCTGAATGGATAAGTTGACTACACAACCATCAGATACATATAGATAACTCTTTACTGGCAAAAATGTTAATTATCTCCCTTTGATTGTTTACAATAATTAACATCACCACATTATCAATAACTAGATACCTGACACTTTGTATAGACAAACCATCCAACGTGACGAACCGGAAACTCCACCATCTGCACGCCTCTTAACTCTCTCCACCTCATGGGGAAGGAATTGGAACAAGAGGGCAAAGTGAGAAGACCTTTATAACGCTCACCAACTCACTGGGCATAATTTTTCATTTGGTTAGATAACCTAACAGTGTTAGTAGGAAATGGAACCATGGTGGAGAGAATACTAATTCTCTGGTACTGTGACGTCACAACCTAGCGTCATACAGACCTGTGGACAGAAACAGAAAGAGAAATTAGTCCTAGGTAGCACCGAGTTGACCTAAACCAACTAACTAAGGCGCTTATCACGGTAAACGCGAGTCCCGGAAACACAATACACCGGGAAGAAAACTCGCTAATTTTACTAGAAGTCACCTGATTTAAAGGTCCTCCGTCCTCCTGTGGCGACGTATTCCTATCCGCCATCCAAAAAAGTGACTAACACTCCAAACAAACACCACTTAAACAGTTTAAGAGAGCGAAAAAGCTATTGAACAAAAAAACATGTGTGATCTCTTTGCCAATAATCTAGCAAAGAGGAAGTGCTAGTCTGCGCATGCGCGGTGGTGGGGCTGGCATCCGCCGGACTACGCTCTGACTCCCTGCCCAGTAGGGGCACCTAACTGTTTTAATCTGAGTGTTTATTGAGTGAAAGCCAATATTTAGCAATATCAAAAGTATTAGGGAGGTAAGTATACTCTTGAAGTGAAATGCTTATTAGTAAGAGCATCCTTAAAAGAAGTCGCATGCCAATTTTTTAGGTTAAGCCATTTTGGCTTCTTAGCAATTTTAAAACAGCAAATTTATCACCCATACATCCCCAAAGATAGTCCGCTAGCGTGTATAGTTCGCAACCCTAAATTTGACCTAAATTGGCATGAAAAATCCTTATTTTCGCATATAGGCCGTGTGAGATCGAGAAACCGGTAACAAAACAACCATTGCCCTTAGAATATTTCTCCATTATACAATCCAGTTTCTGTCATGCATTAATCTGGGTTTTTTATTTTAAGTCATGGTATATCATATACCTATTCTTTTCATAAATATTTCGGATTAAATCTTATTTACTGGCATGATCTCAATAACTGCAGAATAGTTCACAATCGGCCCTGACCAATTCACCCAAATTGTCAACGAAAATATGCTGTTCATAGTTACGCAACAAGTTGACAATATTAATACTATCATTGAAATTCTTAGTTAACACAGAGTAGAAAACGAATATTTGTCTCAATTTATTAAATATTTGCATTTGATTTGTAAATCTAGCGAGAAAATCTCTCCTATATGACTGGTTATTGCAGTGTAAGCGACCAACATGAAATGATCCAAAACGAAATGAGATGTACGAGAACAAGAATTCAGCGGAATTAAATGTCTCGCCTATCTCCTGTTTGTCACAGTGGCATTGACCTTTGACCTTGTGGCCTCTGCGTTATGATACTGCTTCCTAACATTATAGGTAACCATGTATTCAAGTTTGGTTCCCATAGGATTAACCAATCATGAAATATAAAGGATTTGCAGAATGGAAAAACTTAAGGTTGAAAAAGCAGAGGTCAAATAGCAATATTAGAATGGCCTTGACCTTTGACCTGGTGACCTCCATGTCATCATCCTGTATCCTCTTGGGATAAGTAACCATGTACCCAAGTTGTGTTCCATTAGCGTTAAACAATCCTGAAATATAATATGATTAGATTTGCTAATGAAGGGTAGATCGCATTGATGAATCGCATTTCCGATTCCAGGATATTTATATATCCGAGTACTCCCTCTAAACTATTTTGTGATTTAAGGGCTGGAGGCGCAAGATACTTCTTTAAAATTTGATTTAACCTGAGAGGATTCTTAATATCACATGATTTACATATTTTCAAGACGACATTTTATGTCAATTTTAGGATTAATTTTGATGGAATAAATAATGTTTATAAAAGGGTACGCAATATTTAGGCGGTTCAATTTAATAATTTCACTTCCACGATGACGTTTTTGCCATATACATTAAACATAGTCACAAGACGGCAAGAATTTGTACCGTGAATTGTGTTCAATTTTCATAGTATCTTAGAAGTTCAGAAATGTTTCAAATTTCAGAGGAGAAAAATGTGACTAAGTTTTATCCTTGTATATAGTGTGCACTAACTTTTTAGAACATGTAAATTGAGCAAAAATGTGTAGACTTTCTATGGGTTTATACGGTAATAGAAGTCGCAAATTTCAGCAATTTATTGCGAGTTAAATACATATAACTTATAAATGTCAAATAAAAAGATATTTGAAAAGAAATTTTGCAATTACTTCACTTAAATAGCATCAAAATTATGGCGCTTCCTCATATGAAACACTCTTAACAAAATATAAGTTATCAAACAGGTACCCATTAGGCGGATCAGACTGAACGTATATTTGGTTACCATCACGTAATGGTTATATATACATAGTACATTCCAAGTTTTCTAGTCCAGTTTAGTAGGTCCGTAAAATGCAGATGATTCGACAGCGCATTCGATCTAAATATTGATATGTTTGCATTTGGTGAGTTTAGGACGTCGCTCTCATCGCTACTCGGGTAGGCACTCGAAGCTACCCTCCTATTTATGTGGATTGCGAAAGTATCTACAGTACAGATCATAGTTAGCTTTACTTAAACGCATCCTAAAGCTCGTTTAAAATGCGTCTAATGGCGTCATTTTCTCGTAGTGATCTACGTAGCCATAGCGCGTTTGGTAAAATCTCAAAACGCATCTTGAATTTTATCTTAATGGTTTAAATTTTGACACTACGGGTTTGACATTTTGAATGATGGGTTTAACTTTTTGCCTTACGCATTTGGTAGCGTTTGAAAATTTCAGATAAATTAAACGTGCCATCAATTCCAACCGTGGATCTCCAGTTCTTTCGCCGAGTCCTATGGCTAGAAGCAAACGGGTACTCGGTTCCTGGTCTAGGCAGACCCAGTTATCAGCACACCTTTCCCCCGTACATGTATCTCGCACGCTTTACAAACATTGAGCGATTCATACAGCAGATTTTAACTTAATTACGTCAATTTGTGGCTGGATTTATCCGAAGACGTATTTAATTTAGTGTTTCTTCGCGGGATTCGTCTAATTTCTGCGTTTTTATTGTGAAAATCCTGATATATCTAATGCCGAATGGACAATCGTCTTGAACTGGAACACCATTCCATTCTGATGATGTCATCATATATATATTTAACCTCGTTATCTTTGATTGGCAGAGATATTGTTGGAAAAGCCATCAATGGAAAATCTGATTGGTTGAACTAATGTCATGATGCTTTGACAGTTGTGTACTATTAGAAGACAGTAAAAAAGCAACATAACCTAAACAAGGATTTCCAGACTTTGGCTGTGATCTGGACAAAAGCCAAGTTTGATCCAGATTGGGTACAAATTTTAATCTATGGATATATCAGAAACAAACTGGTAAGATTTTGCTCAAATTTTAACAAAGGAGGTTGTGTGATCATACATTAAGATTTAACAACCTCGGATGCGAGCAAAAGAAATTTATTTTAGGCTGTGGGTTACAATCTTGGATAACTTGGATCTATCTGACGATGGAAAGTAAGTGATAACTAGATTGTTTGGTTGCCATGCGTATCAGTGACTTTGATCTTTTGGCCAGAACATCATTGTGTGATGCCGTGTCATTATAAGGAGGCATGTGTCCAAGTTTGGGACCAGTATGATTAACCAAATATGAGATATAAACAGAAAAGTTGAGTTAAACGTAAATTGGACGCCGCCGGACGATGTGCAGGGTATCACAATAGCTCGTTTTACTTCGTAGCTGAGATAAAAATGGCCTCATGCACTCCATAGTAACCTACATTTGTTTGAATTCCATCCACCGGTTTTGGAGGAGTTGCATTACACAGACTGGCATGGATCGCTGTGACAGATCTGGAGGTCATAAGGGGAAATGATCTGTGAGTGCAGGGGTTAAAAGTAACATGAGCTCGAGGTTAGCAGAAATTGACCAGGGCTAGTACAACTTGTAACTGACCAAACCAATGGTAACAATTTGACATGTCAACCCTTTAATGGTCAAGGTGGTCAAAAAATTCCTCTGCTGTGATCTTCAGAAATGTCGATTTGCAGAGCAAGATGACTATTTTTGGAAATTTATCAGTAGAATGACTGGCTCGATAATTGAGCCAGTCATTCCACTGGTAAAATTTAAATAATAATCTTCCCTTGGTCTGCAAAGAAGATTTGAAGGGCTATAGTAGAATCTAGTAATTACTAGTCCTTCTATCTAAATGTAGTGGCTCATCTGACTTAATTTAAAACTATAGAGAGGGTGTCAAATGATGTGCGAGAGTGTGGGTAGGACTATGGGAAATCTAGATAAATCTGGAAGACCCCAATCTCTGACTACATAAAATAAATGTTGTCAGCCAATCCGCAATCATATTGATAACCCACATACCAAATTTGGTTGAATTCCACCCAACTGTTTGGGAGGAGATAGCACGATGGATGGACACAGAGAAATGTATCCTAATTTTTTCAAAACATGGAGATAAAGAAAGGACTCAAGATTTTAAAGGTAGGTAGATAATTAATTCAAAGTCATACTAAAATGTCAGTTTCTTTCGGATTGAGAAATTGCCATGCCACATTGTTTTCAGGACTTTTCGTTGAAAGGGATAAACATAGCAAAAACTGGAATTGGCAAGAGGATAAAGCAGAAATTTAGATTTTCTAATATATGGATCCACTTTTAGCTATGCCCCGGCCATCTCTAGGTAGGCTCCGTCGATGCTTTGCGACTGCATGTGTTGGGATCAATAAGTACTTTGAATCCTGAATTCCAAACTTCATAGTATCTATAGATAGCTAACCTGTTGAATATTTTGAAAATAATTTCAAATAATTTGACTGGGGCCTGTTGTTAAATATTCAACAGAATGTTTACTAAATAGTAAAGACATACAATTCGTACAACTGACTCTTAAAAGTTTATGACAGATTTAGCTACGTCAGCCTACATATGATGCAATTCATTATGACATCATATACTTAACCCTTTAACACTCATGCAGGGTTTTGCCGAGGCAGGGCCCTTGCACCATTTAGCACTCTAAAATTCACAATGTCCACGTATTACCTTCACACATGGGTCATTGGCCCACTGGATTTTAGGTCATAGATATCTTCCATGTATGTACTTGATCCAACATTTATCAAAATGACCCATGATTTCTTGAGGAAGTGGGCCAGTTGACCCCACAAAGCAACCGGATTGGCAGAACCCTGCTCATATCATCCAAAAATAGCTTCTGCAGTGGTGTTGAGAAACATCTATTTGCAAACCAAGAAGGCTCGATAACAGAGCCAGTCATTCCAGTCATAAATTTTAAAAATGGTCTTCTCTTGTTCTGCAAATGGATATTTTCCTATCGGTCATTGGCGGTCTGACTTGAGTCAGTCTTTCACTTTTAAATACTGAAGGACTATGAATCACTCTCCTGAAATGTGTGATTCACTGTCCTCAGCGGTCACTCACCTGGAAATACCAAAGCGAGTGGTCGACTCACCCAAACCCCTACCGGAAAACTTTGAAATCTAGATGCTCTCCGAGAGCAGCTGAGGTGTTTATGGGTATAAATAGGCCTACGGGGTATTTTGTTGTCTATGAAATTTAGACATTTTTTACTAATTTTCCATAGAATTTTTTTTTCAAACTTCACATCACCCGAGTTGTAACCACCATGCATGTCACCCAGAACAAGACCTCCGCAAACGGCGCATAATACCCCGCCTTGATGACAAACTAATAAATGACAGCTATCAAAATTTTTTATTTCTTCTCCAGAGCAGTAATCCTTATTAAGTGTCAAAGCAATCCGCTAAACGGTCAAGGAGGTATCGTCCGGAAACCAATTTTCAAGATGGCTGCCGCTGACTGGTGGCCATATTGGATTTCGGATTATCGTAAATTCCAATAGGTTTCTTCACCAGACATATTCCAACGACCCTAGGAAGTGATCCGATAAATGGTAATGGAGATATCATCCAGAAACCAACTTTCAAGATGGCAGCCCGTGGCTGGTGGCCATCTGGGATTTTGGATCAGTGTCAATTTCGATAAGTTTCTTCCTCAGACCTAGTCCAACTACTCTATGAAGTTTCAAAGCGATCCAATAAACGGTAACAGAGTTATCATCCGGAAACCAATTTTCAAGTGGCTGGTGGCCATCTTGGATTTCGGATCATTGTCAATCTAGATAGGTTTCTTCACCAGAGGTAGTCGAACCACCCAATGAAGTTTAAAAGTGATCCGATAAACGATAACGGAGTTATCATCTGGAAACCAATTTTCAAGATGGCCACCGGTGGCTGGCGGCCATCTTGGAGGTTGGATCATTGTCGATTTCGATCGGCTTCTTCCGCAGACCTAGTCCAACTACACTATGAAGTTTCAATGCGATCCGACAAACGGTAACAGAGTTATCATTCGGAAACCAATTTTCAAGATGGACGCCGGTGGCTGGCGGCCGTCTTGGATTTCCGATCATCATTGATTTCGATAGGTTTCTTCCCAAGACCTAGTCCAACCACCCTATGAAGTTTCAATGTGATCCGCCAAATGGTAACAGAGTTATCATCCAGAAACCAATTTTCAAGATAGCCGCCGGTGGCTGGCGGCCATCTTAGATTTCGGATCAGCGTCGATTTCGATAGGTTTCTTCCCAAGACAAGTCCAACCACCCTAGGAGGTTTCAATGTGATCCGACATGGTAACAGAGTTATCATCCGGAAACCACTCTGTCGCCCACCCGCTCGCCCGCCCGCCCACCCGGACGGACGGCGGCATTACATAATACCCCGCCAAAGAATTTGGTGGGGTATAAATATTAATGAATCAACCAGCATGATTATCAGGTACCACTCTACCACCATGCATGTCATGTCAAAATGAATGAATAAAGCAGTACGATTATCAGATAATCGTGCTGGTTTATTCTAACAAATATTATCAGTGAGGTATGTGGTGGTATAGCGAATATCACAATGAGCAATATACGCTGTACTCAGACAGTGAGATTATAGTAGCTAATTTATTATTGTGGCGTGAGACTGAGTGCTGGTAGTAAACACCTTACCGGGCACTGCACCAGTATCATGTCAAAATAGCATTCTATCAGTATTTGTGTTGGTACACTTTTTAATAATTTATTACATAATGTACTTGTACCAACACAGATAGAAAGCTATTTTGTTATGCTACTGTTGCAGTGCTAGGTCAGGTGTTCACTACCACCGCTCAGTCTTACTTACAGTTTTGCCCAATGGAGGAATCCAGTTTTAGCTATGCCCCGCCCATCTCTAGCTAAGCTTCACCCATGCTTTGCCTGCGTTGGGATCGAACTCTGCACTCTCTGAATCTCAAATTCCAGAAAATTGTACATGTAAGCTGTTGATATGAATGACAGCAACAGCTCCCAGACAAATTAGTTTTAAAAACATCAACATCATTTTTATTAACACTAATGGTCATGCCGACCAAAACCGGCCTCTGTTATGGTCTTGTGGAACGTCAATTTACAGATCAAGAAAATAGAATTTTTGAAAATTCACCACAAATGACTGGCTCAATGACCGAGCCAGTAAGTCCTGTCATGAATTTTCAAAAATTGTATTCTCTTGGCCTTTAATTGGCCATTCAGTAAGCGGATATTAAAATTTTCTTGAACAAATTTGACCATTAAAGGGTTAAATAGTATGCATATAATTCGTCATCAATTAAGTGTCTGTGACGATTGACAAACTTATCTACGTCATTCATTATGTCATTGATTATGTTGTCATCCTTATGCATCATGTAGTTGATTATGACGTCATATGATTGATAGATAAAATGGAAAGGTCCATTATGTAATACTTATAACTCCCTGTGGAAGCATATTTGTTTCACTTTCTATTTCAGCTACTGTTGAAACATAGCCAGACCACAAACACAAGTATCAAAAATAAATGTAAAAAATCTGGAACGGTATGGCAAAAATTTGAAAGACCACTATCAGTAATATATGACCTGTGACCAGCAGAAGAGGCTAGCACTGCGCAACATCATTCATCAACACAACACAGACAGTTGCATAACCATAAACCACCACTGGTCACCAGCATGAGCAATATTATATAGGACCAAGATAATTTACTGTTGTTCTAGAGACTGGACTTGTATTGTTATTGATCATCGATAACAATACAAGTCTCAAAATCAACAGTAAACTATCTTGGTCCTATATAATATTGCTCATGCTGGTAATCAGTGGTGGTTTGCGCCACTGTCTGTGTTGGTGATTGTTTGAGCAAACTAACAATGACATAAAACTTTTAAGTGAATGAATACCCAATTTAATCAAATCCAGAATGACCTGGTTTGACTTATTTACTGTAAGTAGGTAACGGTTGTATGGTGTTTTCATCATTTCTTTGATCTTCAGTGGAACAAGGATTGAGAATTTGTCCCCACTGTGAACAGCAGAACAATGTACTTAAAGGTAAGTATTACATATGTAGCTTCAGCTTTACAACACTTTACTGTCCAACATTTGTCAAGAAAATGTAAATTTCTGCTGAACCCTTTAATGGTTAAATTTGGTCAAGAAAATTCCAATTGTCTCATAAAATGTCAATTTGCTGACCAAGAGTATTCTGAGAGCCAGTCATGCCAGTGATAAATTTTCAAAAATAGTATTCTCTTAGTCAGCAAAAGGGCATTTCTCAGGAACACTGCAGAGGCTGGTTATGGCTGATTTGACCATTAAAGGGTTAATAAATGCCATTTGCAAGCCAAAACAATTTTTTAACATTTAGAACTGTAATGACTAACTAATGACTAGCTTGGTTATCAAGCCAGTTATTCCTAGGGCTGGGGCAAATATTCTAACCTACGAACAATCGCAAACTCTGGGAAGACGAATCATATTCGAACATTTATTTGACGAATCTTGTGGTTCACGAACCATACATTATTTTTTTTTCGCATGTATTTTCCATCTATCTAAGGCAAATATACGGAAATCATGACGAAAACGATTTACTAAGCACTTATTCTAGCCGTATACAAGTTTTGAATGATAAACCGTAATTCAGATTTACTACAATATTTTGAATTATTTTCCGAGTAAGTTCAACCCACACCCATGATAACGCAATCGTCCTAGAGTAACACATACCTTCCTCGCTTAAATGGTTTAATTTACCAGCAAATATCGACATTACAAGCCAAGAAAATGTTGTTATCAAGTGTATTACACCATCTCGACATATTACAAGCTTATAAGGTCTACGCAGCACGCATGCTCTGTCAAAGAAAAGGCGAACGTGACATATTTTCTTTGTTATTTGCAAAATCGGCCATGATTTCCAAGAAATTATACAGTGTTCA
Source organism: Chaetoderma sp. LZ-2023a (assembly GCA_034401795.1). Taxonomy (NCBI): domain Eukaryota; kingdom Metazoa; phylum Mollusca; class Caudofoveata; order Chaetodermatida; family Chaetodermatidae; genus Chaetoderma; species Chaetoderma sp. LZ-2023a. The sequence goes on along the minus strand of CM067370.1, from coordinate 64,224,564 downwards.
AATTATTCTTCTAATCATTCTTCCATTACGTTTTCATTGGCTATTATAATGAACACCAGTCAGTATATCCAATTAAAATGTGATGTTCTTTCTCTGATTAAAATCGAGGATGTTCAGCGCGCAATTGTTACTACCGCAAATTGGTCAATGTCGTAAAATGCTAGATATAGATATACAATTACAGTATAGATCGCACTAAATAAACTACCAGTAAAACCAAAATCCAGTTCAAAGTAGCCGAGAATTTGTATTCAGCAAAACTATTTTAGCTGTTTAAACTCAGGGAGATCTATCAGATCTAGATATCTGTGTTGTCTAGATGAGGTTCCCGTACAAGCCTGGTTCCCTGTATCGATTTATTTAACTAGTGTCGCCTATAAAACGGCAAGAAGTAGCCAACTAACCATGCAATGAAACTTATCTGAGTGTACTGAACTTATCTGGCTGGTATATACTAACCATTTGTTGTGTATTTTGTCACTAAAGCCACTTCAAATTTGCAAATGATTTTGTGTTTCACAATATTTATAAATCTATTTAATCAGTTCAGATTTTGAATATTAGATGGTTCGTGAACCGATTTGTGAACCAGACAAATGTATGGCGAACTGGTTCGGTTCGTGAAAATCTTCACAAACCACAGCCCTAGTTACTCTAGTGGTAAAACTTTAAAAAAATACTCTTCTCTTGGCCTACAAATGGCGATTTCTCAAGACAATTTGATTTCAGATGCCAGTTTTGACCAATCACTGAGCCACAGTAACGTTTTCATATGTCTTGGCCCTTTAATCCTAAAATTGGTTCCTATCGAAAATATCCATTTGCAGAGCAAGGGAAATAAATTTGTGAAAATTTATTAGTGGCACGGTTATGGAGACACTCATTCCAGTGGTCATTTTTCAAAATAATAATTCTCTTGTTCTGCATATGGACATTTCTCAAGGCCACTACAGAACATGTTTTAACCAGCTGGAGTGTTAAAGGGTCAATTGCTAAAATGTACAAGTCTTATAACAGCAACTATCTACTAACTCTGGGTGTGTTATTGTTATATCTAATCATGATAGTTAGAGCTAATTATTCAATAGAACAAACTTTAACAGTTAATTAAATGCAAATGGCACAAATGATCATGGTTAATGCACCAAAATAGCCCAAACTTAAAGGCAAACTCTTTGTCACTGACTGGAGCAGTTCACTCACTCTGTACTGTACTAGCTTCAAGTTCATCTTCAAGTCTTTCCAGTAGTGGTGGCTTTCTCATCATCAAACATGTCATCATCACAAGATTCACTGTCCATCACATTAGCTGTCTCACCATTACGATCAGTGTCTGATTCCACGTTTACAATGTCACCATGAGTGATATTTGGTTACAAATATACGGCACAATATATAGTCAATAATATACTATATACATGTACTGTTAGGCCCTATGACCCGACAGCGGGTGTTATGGTCATATGCCGCCGTCAGACTTTAGCGCAGAAATCAAACACATTATATAATACAGGGTGGGAATACCTCCTCCAACAATGGAGTACTTCTACTATTGAATTAACCCTTTCAAGAGACAAGAGAAAATAATAAGTTTGTTACAAATGTGTCAAAATCATTGCGAATATTTTGAAACTAATTTGACTGAAAGCCAGCTTCCAGTCAAATTGCTTTCAAAATATTCAACATCATACTTATATAATGACTGTAAAAGTGGAATTCTGAGATTTCAGGTCAAATGTGATAATTCAATAGTTTGGATTTGGGGCCCACTTCTCTGATAATGCATGTTACTAGGCCAATATTGGCCCAGTAACCTGCGTCATCATTCTTGTTTTAGTAAATGTGATGTCACTGCTAAGGAGAAAGTTATAGATTGTCGTTTACCTCCTGTCGCGAAAAAACAATAATGTTGAAGATAAACAATCCGATAAACTCGATCATTGATGCATGTCTTTGTTTACAATTTTCAAGAAAACTAACTTCAAGCACTGTCAGTACTAAGGCCGAGTTAAGATGCCGAAGCCGTCAAATATATAGGTATTATACTTTCTGATTGACAGTTTCATTATTCTGCGTTTTCTGTCTACTCTTTAGTCTGTGGCATACACGAAATGTGCATAGATTGATGTATTGCACACACAAAAATATGTTATTTTCTAAACAGTTGACGCCATCTTTGCTAAATCTCATTAAATATGTGTGTATTCTTGACCAATCAGACTCGTGTGATACGGTGATACCTGTTGCCGAAAATCGGTAATGAGCTTACGTACTCGGATATCAGGCACCGGTAAAACAATTATGTATGCATGCACATGTCTAAGTAAAAGCGGAGATTTTCGGTTACATATTATGTATGAAACAGCGAATTCGAAAACAACCGAATGTCAGGTTTGCAGATTTTGTAAATCGCTTCCCTTTCCATTATAAGACATTACACCACCAGCCACAACTGATTCATATATTGTTCTAAAAAGTTATGCCTTTTACGTCGTCTCAAATTAGACTATATTGTAATAATCCCATTTCAGATAATATTTTGGTATATTCATCCAGATTTCAAGAGAAATTGTGGATTACGCACTGTCATCACACTGGCCTCATACACAGTAAAGAATAGGTGCGGAGTTCACACACGTCCATTTTATACAAAAGTACGATTGACGATTACGATGATATGGCATTTCGGCAATTATCATTTATGGGCACGGAAAAAATAACTAAATGTGATGCATGTATTTAACACATATACGGCTCCATTTGTAATGACGCGTAGTAAGAATCTTTGTCGCGCTACTGAATAAATTTGATTGCGCGTTTGACTTCTTTCATGATGGGTCTAAAATATTCCATAATGCGTTTAACATATTGTAGGACGGGTTTGACTTTCCGTTAGACGTGCCTATAAAATAAATTAAATGCATTTGGTGTTTGGCCACACCTGTAAACGCTATGAGCTTTTGACACCAGAAAGACGCATTTTTGTTTCGTTTTTGCTTTGTAAAACAGTAACGCTAACTATGATCTGTACTGCACATACATTAAAATATTGGAGTTATATTTTATCTCGACATTTTATGCCAAAATTTGGATAAAAAGAAGTTTATTAAAGCATGTGCAATATTTAGGTGGTCCTTGGTAATAATTTCACGCCTGGGTTGATGGATATGAGGCATATATTAAGCTGTCATTTCTTTTACATTTTAGAGAATCAATTTCAACTTTTTCTTGAAATACACCTAATAGGAGTCAGCCCCCTTTCTCAGAGATTAAACGAAATCTAGGATTTCTTTTTTCACGAGAGAGTTGATACTTACCTCCCTAATACTTTTGATATTGCTAAATATTGGCTTTCACTCAATAAACACTCAGATTTAAAACAGTTAGGTGCCCCTACTGGGCAGGGAGTCAGAGCGTAGTCTGGCGGATGCCAGCCCCACCACCGCGCATGCGCAGACTAGCACTTCCTCTGACTAGATTATTGGCTGACACACATGCAACTATTAAGAGCCTGAAGACCGAGCCTCTGTGGGGTGGAGAGGCCGGGTCCGTATCTAGGGAGGTAAGTATCAACTCTCGTGAAAAAAGAAATCCTAGATTTCGTTTATTTCACTTCAAGAGTATACTTACCTCCCTAATACTTTTGATATTGCCAGAATTCGAAAGTGAATCTGGCGGGAGGGAGGCGAGGTCAAAAGACCAGCTCATCCCTATACGCTTTTCTGCGTTTAAGGCACTTAAACTTCTGAAACTGTAAGAAAAAACAGTCAGGATTTGACTAACCATCGGATAACACCACCGATGTATGAGAGATGACCGAATGTCATATGCGCTCCCCCCCCTCCTTCCTGGGAGGAAGAGTCGACTGACCTCAATGTCCTATACGCTCTCTACGTACAAGTGCCATGTACTACAGGACAGAGACGAAAAAGCTCCATTTTCGTAACTCTCAACAATGAACCACACAAATACACAAACCATCACCATATTAATAACGGGTAATCGTGACAATACAATCAACAACGGACAACACATGAACAAGACTGACCTTGTTGAAAATGGCTGCTGACATCATCTTCCCATTGGTAAAGACTGATGCAGGCCCAAAAAAGTGGGTGTTTCCATAAATTAATTGTGAAATATATAAGTAATGAGGAAAACCTCCTCAAAAAATATAAACCGATTTATTTTTTCAAAACCGACAAGGCGAGAGGATTAGAGGTGTCACGGAGATAATGGTCTGTAAAACTTGACTCACAGTGCCACTGAGCCACCGACATAATATCATCCACAGGGACCCCATTAAACAGGGCCGTGGATGTCACCACGCCGCGGACACTGTGAGCCTTGGCCACGTCAACCTGCTTCCCGGTGGCGGATTTATGGCAAAACTGAATGCATTCCACAATCCACCTGGAAATGGTGTCCTTAGAAGCCCTCCCATGGGGTTCAATATATGACAACCATAACGCTGACTGGTCGGTGCGCCATGCCGCCGTACGTTGTTTGTACCGGCGCAGCGCCCGGACGGGACACCATGCTTTAGAATTAGGATCATATCTAGTTAAAGCAGGCAAAATAATAGGTTGACCTGGATATTTCAACGACTGATTTTTAGCCAAGAAATTAATCCTAGGTAGCAGCTTAAGGCCTTCCCCTGAAACCACAAAACGGTCATCCTCGGCTGATAAGGCATGAATTTCACTCCTACGCCTAGCCGAGGCCGCAGCAATTAAAAACACAGTCTTCAGTGTTAATAGTTTCATAGAAATGGAACTAAGTGGTTCAAAAGGCTTATCACCTAGTACTTGAAGCACTAGCGATAAACTCCAAGACGGAATCACAGGTGGATTCCTTGGTCTTAGATTGCCCATGCCTTTAATTAATACATTTAATGTATTTACTTCATCACTTCCCCTCTTAGCCAAGCAAGGAATAACAGACATTAATGCTGATTTATAACCAGCAATAGAGTTAGGCTTGAGGCTATAGGCATCATAGAGGTGACAGAGGAAATCAGCTACTACTTGAATAGATGAATCCATTGGATCAATACATCTTTTTGAGCACCATTCTGCAAATCTGTTGATTTTATAATTATATGGTCTGGAGGTTGACCCCCTCCTGGCTTTGGCCATAAACATGGCTGCTTGCTCAGAAAAGCCCTCCTTAATTCTAGATTCCTTGACAACATCCACGCAGTCAATCTGAACATTGACGGATTGTTGTGAAGGGCCTTGCCCTGGAAGATAATATCGTCCATCAGAGGCAGAGGAACCGGATTGCAGACCAGAAGGTCCAGCAGATCCGTATACCATGATCGGCTTGGCCAATCCGGGGCGATCAGAAGCACTTGGCATTCCTCTTGTCTGATTTTCTGAAGAATTTTTGGAATCAGGATTGCTGGAGGGAATGCGTATGCATACATTCTCCCCCAGCTGATAGCTAACGCATCTGTTGCGAAAGCGCTTGGATCCGGAATCGGAGAGACGTACGTCGTCATCTTCGCATTCTTCTTCGTTGCGAACAAATCGATGTTGGGTTTCCCCCAATGGTCGAACAGACGATCCGCCACACATTGATTTAGTTGCCATTCCGTGGGTAAAACACTCATCCTTCGGCTCAATGAGTCTGCTAGCAGGTTTAACCTTCCCGGAATATGAACTGCTCTCAAGGTAATCTGGTGATCCAGACACCAACAAAGCAGTTTCCATGTCATCATACAGAGACTGGGCGACTTCGTTCCGCCCTGGCGGTTTATGTAAGTCACAACTGTTGAGTTGTCTGAACGAATAAGAACAATCTTGCCCTGAACTTTCTGTAAGAAATGTTCCAGGGCCAGGACTACTGCTCTTAGCTCCAGTAGATTTATATGTTCCTTTGACTGTTCCAGATTCCAAAGCCCTGATATCGTGGATTCTTCCAGGCAAGCTCCCCAGCCCTCCATCGATGCATCTGTATACACAGTCACCTGAGGGTGGGGAGGGGTTAGCAAAACCCCCGGCAAGAGATTCTCTGTATTCAACCACCATTGCAGGTGGTGAATCAGAGGCGCCAACACCGACACATTCGAGTCCAGCGAACCTGTACTCTGGGTCCATTGTGTCATGAGAAACAACTGGATCGGCCGCCTGCGTAAGGCGGCCTGAGGAATGACTGGTTCCAACGAAACCATCAACCCCAGCATTCTCAAGTAAACCCGTGCCAGGACATGACGACTGTCGCACACTGACTGAATCAACGAGATGAGTTTTTGAACTCTCTCCTGAGTAGGATAAACATATCCTGTCTCTAGATCGAAGAACATCCCCAGGTAAACAAACTTCTGGGATGGAGTCAGCTCTGATTTTGGGAAATTGATCATCCAGCCCAAGTCTGTGAGAATTTTCAAAACAATCTCCAGATTGGCGGACAAACTTTCCCGGGTGTGCGCTTTCAACAGCCAGTCGTCTATGTACGTGTGGACTGCTATGCTTCTCCTGCGGAGGTATGCTGTGATCGCAAGAACCACACGGGTGAAAACCCGAGGAGCCGTGGAAATTCCGAAGGGCAACACCCTGAATTCCCACTGTCTGCCCTGGAATGCAAATCTCAGGAAGCGACAGAAACTCCCGTGGATGGGGATGTGGAAATAAGCGTCCTTCAAATCTATCGACGCCGTCCACATCCCCCTCTCCAACCCCGCCAACACCGAGCGCACCGTTTCCATCTTGAAACTGGGCGTCTCGATGAACTTGTTCAATGGCTTGAGGTTGAGAATCGGTCTCCACCCTCCGGTGCGTTTTGTTACTAAGAACAGGGTTGAATAGAAGCCCGGACATCTTTGTGCCGGCTGAATAGCTCCCTTTTGTATGAGGGAATTTATCTCCTCCTCGATACACAACCTTTGCTCTGGATCTCTCGGAATGGGAGTCCAGACTGGCACCAGAGACAGTCGCGACGGCGGGCCTGTCACCCACTCTGGATGATACCCGACGGAAAGCCATCGCAAGACTAAACGGTCCTGAGTTAACCGTTCCCACTCTTGCATGTGGCCGGCTAGCCGGCCTCCCACCGGCCCACCTAGGGACCACGGTGGACACGAGGCATGCAAGAGCGGCACTGTCTCCGTCGCCATACACACCGGAGTGGTTCTTACCGCGGTAAGCGTCCTGTCAGGACCAATAACCACGCCCAGACCCTCGCGCGCCCCGCCCCGCCCCGCGCGCACCTCGGTGCGCGGGCGGCTGCCTGGCTGACGGCGCCTGAGGAACCTGCGCCCCCCCTCGCTGCTGGCCGAATCGCACGCGGCCGAGGCCGACGCTGCGACGGTGGCTGGCCACTGACCTGGCCATCACCACCTCGAGCCTGCAGGGGACGATACGCCGGGGCCGCGGCGCGAACGTTAGCACGACGCAGTGCATCAAACTGCTCGCGCAGCGCCCTCTGGTTATTCACCAGGGTGACCGTCTCCTGGAGGTGGCGACATCCCTCACCTCCAAAAAGACCAGGGCCCGTCATAGGCGTACGCAGTAGCCTATTGTACAGGTCCTGAGACGGGCACAGATTGTCCAGGGCAAACGTGCGTCTTGCCCTGACACTCCTGGTCACCGCCCGAGTCACACAGTCCAGTGCCAGGTTAATACCATCCTGGATGGTTCGCTGGACAGTGACCGGACTTGGCTGGCGCGATGCGGATGCCGTTACTACCCCCTGTAACAGCTGGGAGACGTGGGACAGAGCGGCAATCGAAGCCCTCCCACTCTCCTCCGCATCACGCAACGCGGCATTCGCCGAACGCAACGCGTTCGCGCACAAGACACCCGTGTCAGAACGGGAGCCTGGCCGCGCATCCTCACCCAAAGCCGCGCGGTCATCCACGCTGGGCTTGGGTACCACACCGTACCGCTGGTAATCCAGGGGCACGATGCGACAACGCCTGGCCACCTCGCGAGGGGCCTTCGCGAGACGTCCACTCGACTTAATGGACGACTCCGCCGCCTTGAACATGTCAACGACATGCTCCGCCAGCGGCAGAGAAGGCATAGCGTTAGCAGTCGGTTTCCCAGCTAACCACGGCGTGTGAACACGCTGGCTAGCCGACTGCTCCACGGGCAGATCAGGCCTAACGCTCACCAACCACTGGCAAGCGTCATACCAATCCTCCTCCGTGGCTAACTGCGAGCGCTCTACAAGACGGGGTCCTTCGTCTTCCTCCTGAGCGCAAGCAGTAGAGCTTGACGGCGGGTATGCTGATACACCTGGCAAGCCAGGGAAAACACGCGGGCCTGACAGCACCGGCATGAAAATATCACTGGTTTGACCAGGAGCAGGCACCGTGGCAGAGCGCGGGGTATATATAGGCTCACCACGGGCCCGGCCAGCACCAGCAACACCCTCGGCAAGCCGAGGTATGCGGTACCGCTGGCCATCAGCAGCGCCCTGGGCCACCACCTGAGCCGCGGACTTTACTCCAGGGTGAGTAAAACCGTGGAACAAGGCGCCTGTATTCCCCGCGAGGGGTGCACAAACGTCTTCATCCATGTCCACGTCGTCAGACGGCGACCCTAGCAGGTAATCCTCATTACCCTGGTCAGAAAGATTAGACCCCGGGTTAGCAAAGAGAGCTAACCCGGGCTGACCAGGAACGGTGCCATAGGAGGTACTGGCCACCGCGGCATGCGGATACCCCTGGACTGATAAGCAGCCCGCGGGTTCCAGCGACAACCGTCCACGGTCCCCTATCGGCGCGGCAATAAGCCTGCTGCCAGGGCCGTGGAACGCCCCCTCTAATGGGGCCACCTCTGAATCGTCGGACAACGGAAGCGGACTAAGGAAAATCGATCCAGAGGCGGGGATTACCTGCTCCGAAGCCGATGATGAGGACAGTAAAGGATTTGGTCCAGGAAGCATGCCACGAAGCAACCCTGGAACCAAATCCTTTATTGTCCTCTTCATCTCTCCCAACATCTCGGTCCGGAAGGCCTCCATATCCACCGCGGACGAGACCTTCCCCTTACCCTTACCACTTACAACCTCTCGTTTCCGCTTCTTCTTCTTCTCCTCCTCTACCACCTTGTCCGTCGCCTGTAAATAGCACAAGAATTCGGACATTAACTCGCCCCCCCAGTGCTTACATATGTCACAATTAACCAATGGACCACAAGGGCTACATTGACAGCACAGATGCGGCCAGAACTTATCCGGCAGAAAACGACCACAGGACGCGCAACCCGGTCCCTGAAACAGGGCAAAGGACAAGGAGTATGAGCAACTAGTTAAGCTTAGAAACTCAATCCAACTCAGAGAAGGAAAACGATCATAAAGATCCATATACATCAGAAACCAGCATAGCGCTTGAATTGCTTGATAAACACATAGCCAGGCTGATTATGACGTCATTAATCCCGTGACAGGAAAAATTCGATCCCAACAAAACATCCAAGTGCAAGGACGAATTGTATGCTGAATGGATAAGTTGACTACACAACCATCAGATACATATAGATAACTCTTTTCTGGCAAAAATGTTAATTATCTCCCTTTGTTTGTTTACAATAATTAACATCACCACATTATCAATAACTAGATACCTGACACTTTGTATAGACAAACCATCCAACGTGACGAACCGGAGAACTCCACCATCTGCACGCCTCTTAACTCTCTCCACCTCATGGGGAAGGAATTGGATCAAGAGGGCAAAGTGAGAAGACCTTTATACTAGGCCTCCAACTCACTGGACATATTTTTCATTTGGTTAGATAACCTAACAGTGTTAGTAGGAAATGGAACCATGGTGGAGAGAAAACTAACTCTCAGCAACTGTGATTGTCACCACCCAGCGTCATACAGACCTGTGGACATAAACAGAAAGAGAAATTAGTCCTAGGAAGCACCGAGTTGACCTAAACCAACTAACTAAGGCGCTTATCACGGTAAACGCGAGTCCCGGAAACACAATACACCGGGAAGAAAACTCGCTAATTTTACTAGAAGTCACCTGATTTAAAGGTCCTAAGTCCTTCTTTGGCGAATTGAAACCTCCCGCCATCCAAAAAAGTGACTATCACACCAACCAACACCACTTAAACTAGTTTAAGATAAAGAAAAGCTTCAGCACAAAAAGACATGTGTGAACTCTCTGCCAATAATCTAGCAAAGAGGTAGTGCTAGTCTGCGCATGCGCGGTGGTGGGGCTGGCATCCGCCAGACTACGCTCTGACTCCCTGCCCAGTAGGGGCACCTAACTGTTTTAAATCTGAGTGTTTATTGAGTGAAAGCCAATATTTAGCAATATCAAAAGTATTAGGGAGGTAAGTATACTCTTGAAGTGAAATTAAAGAATTTACAGCACATGTCCTATTATAAGCCGCAGTTATAAATAGGTGATTTACGGTATGCAGTTTATTTATATTGAAATCATATTGAAACTAATTTGAGTGTAAGATGTTGCTGTCAATGTAGCAACAGCTTTCTTTCAAATTAGTTTCAAAATACTAGACATCTTATATCAGTATGTCTGCTATTAAACTAAGACATTGGGATTTCAAGGCTGAAAGGATGCACTATATTTGAACGTTTGAGAGGCAGATTTACCAACAAGTACAATTCACAAAATCTCGATATCTGCAATACATAAAATTGACATCAATTAATTTATGAAATTTAACACTTTATCCCTTGAATTTGTTCAAGAAATTTTCAACTTTTTCATAGAAAATGTAAAGAACAACTCAGATTTTGGAATCACCAATTTGCATGATTAATCCCTATAGGGTCCAACGTGCAGTTGGTGTATCCAGTACTTCTCCTGTTCCTTCCTGATATGAGTTTTATCAGTATCTTCGGGGTCGTGAGGGAGAACTTGTATAATTTTGTAGGACACATTTTGTCAAGTATGATTGGGTAAATTAAAATGTTTTGCAACAGGGGTATCTTTGTGTTTTTTAAAGATGTTGTGAGGACTAGATACCCGATCGCTCTGATTAACTTGACAATCATAATACAGATTCTCCTTTACTAGAACAAAATGCTTTTTAAGTTTTTGTAATCGGCCCAGCCAAAGCTGAGACAAGCATATAGCAACCACCATGACAACCAAACGTTTTTAGCTATCACGCTAGAGTTGTGACGTCAAACCGGGATGACACCAATTCCAATTAGTCGAGATTATTATCTCGGAGAGCATAGCTAGGCTCTCTACTGCTGCGCTTATTAGGCACCTATGCACCTATTCTTTGACAATTCATTGTTCACACAGGGACACTACATTGTCGAGATGCACAAAGGTTCAATAATATCGAAGTTGATATTTTTATTGATTAAACTTAAAGGATAGACCTCATGGTCACGGTGCCTGACATCACAAATCTAACGTATAGGCCTGTTAGAGGTGACAGTAACATCGGATTTCGTGTACATGAATTAGGCTATATTTAATCAAACCCACACATACACTTCTTGGAATACAATTCTACAAATGCATATATATCTTATCTTTCTGGATTGACTGCAGAGATTTTGCATAGATGATATGCATGCATGTACACAAACGTACAACTTTTAAAATTTTTAAATGATAGTTAAGTAGGCCTACACCGCTCAGTGCACGTACGATCGCAATTTACCATTGTGTAGGCTTATGAATAAATTTATGATTGCAACATAGCAGTTACGCCAGTTGTGTGTTTAAAACTAACTAAAATTTTGGGTAGGCCTACATATACATCTAATCTAATCTAAACTAATCTATTTACGTATAGTCTACATTGACAGTACACGGTTTGTTTACAATTTAGGCAGCGGTCGAGGTGTGTAGCGAGGCTTTCACTGCCGTCCGCACGCTTATAGTACAACTTAAATAACATATACTGTTGAATATTTTGAACATAATTGGATTGGATTTCACCCCAAATTGTGTTCAAAATATTTAACATAACGTTTCTTGTATCATGTTCATATGGTTCTAACTAACATATTTGTGTTTTTGCTTTGGAAGAATTTAAACTTATTTATGAGCTGCACTATAAGTAAAGATGATACGCTAGCGACCTCTGAACAAATGTCAGTTCACCTACCTATTTAAAATTTGTTCATCCGCTACAGTTTTGCTTTTTCATAACATTGAAATATGAGTGTATGCTACTTCCATACATGGAAGAAGTTGGTTTGAAAACGATATAGTTCATATGGTTGTCACAGGCATGACGCTTTCCCCCCCCTCCACACACACACACACACACACACACACACACACACACACACACACACACCACACACACCACACACACACACACACACACACACACACACACACACACACACACACACAGACATTGGAGGGTTTGGGAATGTGCTTCTACATTTGGGACTACTATCTCGCAGTTCCCAGTTCTTTTTGATGATTTTGCTGGCTTTATGGCTTTGCGTGTGAAAGTCCATTATGCATGGGATACGTGTGTTTATTTCCGTGTTTTTAACTTTGGGTAATAGTAGATCAACTCTTGAACATGCGCATGCTTTCTGATAACTGTTTAGAAGATCGGGAGGGTACACTCTCCTTTGATAGTAACCAATGAGTTCATGGGCATGTTTGTGGAAGTCTAGTTCCTTGCTGCAGATTCTGCGTAATCTAAGGAATTGTCTCTATGGGTTGGAGTTTTTGGTGGACTGTGGGTGTGCTGATTGATAGTGTAGGTAGCCATGTGTGTCTGTGGGTTTACAGTATAAATCGAAGCAGAGTGAGCGATCAGTATCAATGTATACGTATGTGTCCAAAAAGCTGACTTTAGTTGTAGATTTCTCTGCTGCGAATTTGATGGAGTGATGAGATGTGTTCATATAGTGGATGAATTCATCTAGTTTTTGTTGGCCAGATGTCCAGATCATTAATATGTCGTCGATGTATCAGAGGTAGAGGGCCGGTCTATGGGGAGAATGGAGCAGAAGCTTTTTCTCCAGTTGGGCCATAAAGATAATAGCATAAGTTGGTGCTACTTTTGTGCCCATAGCTGTTCCACCCGTTTGTAGATATTGTTTGTCATTAAATTCAAAATTATTACATCTTAATACAATAGATAATAGCTCCAGGAGTGACCTGGGTGTAAGGTCGCCAGGCATACCAAATTCTCTGATATGTTGTGCAGCGGCTTTTAGTCCCTCATTGTGATGTTTGTGTATAGTGATGTAATGTCCATGGTTACTAGAATAGCATGTTGCGGTAGCTTACGGAAAGTTTCTAGTTTATTGATGAAGTCAGTTGTATCCCTGACATATGATGGAATGTTCTGGAGATGAACTTTGAGATGCTCGTCTATGAAGCTACTGATGTATTCAGTAGGGCAGCCATTCCAGTGGTGAATGAAAAAAAATAATCTCTTGTTCTGCAAATGAACATTTTCTCAAATGCTCATTTGCAGAACAAGATTTTTTTTCTTAATTCACCACTGGAATGAATGATTCAGATTTCGTGTCAGTAATCTTTTCTCTTGGTCTACAAATGGACATGTCTCACTAACACTGCAGAAGCTGTTTTTGGCCGGCTTTAGTGTTGAAAGGTATATAAAAACAGTGTTACTCACAGTAAGTGTGTTCTGATGATGCTGTTGTTGCAGTTTAATAGTCAGACGATCTAAACGTTGATTCTCTTCCCTCAGCGATGCCAGCTCACCTTCAATCACTTCACGAACCTCTCGTAGAATATCGCGAATATTATTCTTACTATCAGAGTCGGGTATATGCTGACTTGGTTCAATGACATCTGACAATCCTGGTTCTGTGAAATATATTACTTACTAATCTAATTATTATTATTATTATTATTATTATTATTATTATTATTATTGAGATCAGTGTACATTAATGGTGGTCATGGTAGTAAAGCTACATATGTTTTAACCCTGAATTACTAGAATCTCAATTTAGAGGTAACTATTGTTGAGTATTTTGGAACTAATTTGACTGGGAGTTTTTTGCTGCAACATCACCCAGTATAATTAATATTAAAATATACAACAGAATGTTTATTAAATTGTAAATTCACCATTATTTTCAGACTTTATCCCTTTCATATCAGCCTTGCGTGATTTGATTGTGACATACAATGTATTAGGAAACAGAGGAATCCAGTTTCTCAGTCAATCATATGATGCCATAATCAACTACATGTATGTTACATGTAGGCCGACTTCATAATAAATTACATCATGAATGACGTAATTATGTCTGTCATAAACCCTTAATAGTCTGTCACGTTGTATGAGTTGTATGTCTTTATTACTTAATAAACACTCTGTTGAATATTTTGAAATTAATGTGACTGCTGTCGAAGCCAGTCAAATTAGTTTCAAAATCTTCAACAGCTTAGCTAGTTTTCTGAAAATTGAGATATAGCGAGGTCATGGATCGATTGATCCCAACATGGGAGAAGTGTGGGTGGAGCTTAGCTAGAGATGGGCGAGGCATAGCTAAAACTGGATTTATCCATTATGATTAATGAATTATTCACACATCATGAAAATGATGAAATGTGGATGAGTCTCATGATGCATGAATAATAATTCATTGCTGTAGTCTATGAATATCGATAAAATATGTTAATCTTATAGGCAGTACCTGTCCTCACACTATACTTAGTGCATGCATATTTAATCCCTTACATCCATGTATCTATAGGTCAATGCTCACATATGGATCTGTTGAATTTGAGCATTTCTAACATGTCTTTTAACCCTTACCATTATCAGACCAAATTTGATGAAAAATGTACACCAGTTCATCATTTTATTTAATTTGAAAATTTGAAAATCTGACATCAGTGTGGTAAGGGTTAACAAACATTGTCTGTACTGGATATCTTACTAAGCATAGAAATAAATATTACGCCATCTGTTAAACAGAGGATAAAGTACCTATTTTTATCTTTGTTACTTCCATGGGCTGTTTATAATCATCTTTAGGTTCAGACTTCATGGTAGCTTTGTCTGTCTCTCCATCCGGCATGCCGTCTGTCATACTGGAATCAGTGGTATCTTTACTTTTCTCAGTCTCGGATACCGACTCACGTTTAGGCGGAATGCTGATAATAGAAATGCATGCAACATCAGTCACATCAGGGTAATAAAAGGAAGGATTTCATGTGCATATTCCATTCATTCAAGGCTACAGTCATCAACCATGACAATCACTCACCATTCACGCCATTTATCAAGTTCATAATAGCAAGTCTGAACGTGTTGCAGTTGCGACACAAAATTTGACAAGCTGACAGACCAACAGAGAGACTGACTGACTGACAGACCAACTTATACTAGTTTTTCTGCATATCACATGTTTCGCAGTGTCACAAAGTAAGGATTTCTTAAAATAGTATACACCTTAATAAATTAAACTTTGAACAACCGTAACATTTTTCTAATTATTGATCCACAATAAACTAAGTCCAAACCATGCAAAAATATGGAAACAATTTGACCATCAGTTTCCTTATGATGGAGTTGGATGCAATGATGGTATAGAGCACATCTCTAAAGTTTTATTGAGATAGGAAAATCAATTGATGAATTAAAGGTCTATAGAAAACTTTAACCGTTACCCAATTCTTGTCGCAAAATAAACGAAATCTAGGATTTCTTTTTTCACGAGAGAGTTGATACTTACCTCCCTAATACTTTTGATATTGCTAAATATCGGCTTTCACTCAATAAAACACTCAGATTAAAAACAGTTAGGTGCCCCTACTGGGCAGGGAGTCAGAGGCAGTCCGGCGGATGCTCGCCCCACCACCGCGCATGCGCCGACTACCACTTCCTCTGGCTCATTTATTGGCTAACACATGCAACTCCCAAGAGCCTGAAGACCGAGCCTCTGTGGGGCGGAGAGGCCGGGTCAGTATCTAGGGAGGTAAGTATCAACTCTCTCGTGAAAAAAGAAATCCTAGATTTCGTTTATTTCACATCAAGAGTATACTTACCTCCCTAATACTTTTGATATTGCCAGAATTCGAAAGTGAATCTGGCGGGAGGGAGGCGAGGTCAAAAGACCAGCTCTTCCCTATACGCTTTCAAGCGTT
Organism: Chaetoderma sp. LZ-2023a; assembly: GCA_034401795.1. Classification (NCBI taxonomy): domain Eukaryota; kingdom Metazoa; phylum Mollusca; class Caudofoveata; order Chaetodermatida; family Chaetodermatidae; genus Chaetoderma; species Chaetoderma sp. LZ-2023a. The sequence continues at coordinate 64,208,513 of CM067370.1, read as the reverse complement.
CAAGGCACTTATGACGTCTGAAACTGTGTGAAAACACAGTCAGGATTTGATAAACCATCGGATAACACAACCGATGCCTGAGAGATGACCGATTTGTCATATGCGCTCCCCCCCCTCCCTTGGGAGGAAGATTAAATGACCTCAATGTCCTACACGCTCTCTTCGTACTAGTGCTAAGTACTATAGGACAGAGACGAAAAGGCTCCATTTTCGTATACTCTCTCTAAAGAACCACAACCCACATAAACCATCACCATATTAATAACACTGGGTAACGTGACAATACAAAACAATGAACAACACATGAACAAGACTGACCTTGTTGTACTAGGAAGCTGTCATCATGAATCCAGTAGAGAAGGATGATACAGTCCCGACAAGTGGTTGTCACCGTCGCTGAATGGCGAAGTATATAAGCAATGCGGAGGCACTCTTCACAAACATAAAGCGGTTATTGTTTCAAAATCGACAAGGCGAGAGGGTTAGAGGTGTCACGGAGGTAATGGTCTGTAAAACTTGACTCACAGTGCCACTGAGCCACTGACATAATATCATCCACAGGGACCCCATTAAAAAGGGCAGTGGATGTCACGACACCGCGGACACTGTGAGCCTTGGCCACGTCAACCTGTCGCCCGGTGGCGGATTTGTGACAAAATTGAATACATTCCACAATCCACCTAGAAATGGTGTCCTTAGACGCCCTACCATGGGGTTCAATATATGACAACCATAACGCTGACTGGTCGGTACGCCACACCGAAGTACGCTGTTTGTACCGGAGCAGCGCCCGTACGGGGCACCATACTTTAGAATTAGGATCATATCTAGTTAAAGATGGCAAAAAAATAGGCTGACCTGGATATTTCAATGACTGATTTTTAGACAAGAAATTAATCCTAGGTAGAAGCTTAAGGCCTTCCCCTGTAACCACAAAACGGTCAACCTCGGCTGATAAGGCGTGAATTTCACTCCTACGCCTCGCCGAGGCCGCAGCAATTAAAAATACAGTTTTAAGAGTTAACATTTTCATAGAAATGGAACTAAGTGGTTCAAAAGGCTTATCACCTAGTACCTGGAGCACCAGTGATAAACTCCAAGACGGAATCAGTGGAGGATTCCTTGGTCTTAGATTGCCCATGCCTTTAATTAATACATTTAATGTACTTACTTCATCACTCCCCCTATTAGCCAAGCAAGGAATAACAGTCATTAAAGCTGACTTATAACCAGCAATAGAGTTAGGCTTGAGGCTATAGGCATCATATAGGTGACAGAGGAAATCAGCTACTACCTGAATAGATGATTCCATTGGATCAATACATCTTTTTGAGCACCATTCTGCAAATCTGTTGATTTTATAATTATATGCTCTGGAGGTTGACCCCCTCCTGGCTTTGGCCATAAACATGGCCGCTTGCTCAGAAAAGCCCTCCTTAATTCTAGATTCCTTGACAACATCCACGCAGTCAATCGGAACATTGACGGATTGTCGTGAAGGGCCTTGCCCTGGAAGATAAGGTTGTCCATCAGAGGCAGCGGAACCGGATTGCAGACCAGAAGGTCCAGCAGATCCGTATACCACGATCGGCTTGGCCAATCCGGGGCGATCAGAAGCACTTGGCACTCCTGCTGCCTGATTTTCTGAAGCACCTTTGGAATCAGGATTGCTGGGGGGAATGCGTATGCATACATTCCCTCCCAGCTGATAGCTAACGCATCTGTTGCGAAAGCGCTTGGGTCTGGAATCGGAGAGACGTACGTCGTCATCTTCGCATTCTTCTTCATCGCGAACAAATCTATGTTGGGTTTCCCCCAATGGTCGAACAGACGATCCGCCACACATTGATTTAGTTGCCATTCCGTGGGTAAAACACTCATCCTTCGGCTCAATGAGTCTGCTAGCAGATTTAACCTCCCCGGAATATGAACCGCTTTCAAGGTGATCCCATGATCCAGGCACCAACAAAGCAGTTTCCATGTCATCATACAGAGACTGGGCGACTTCGTTCCGCCCTGGCGGTTTATGTAAGTCACTACTGTTGAGTTGTCTGAACGAATTAGAACAATCTTGCCCTGAACTTTCAGTAAGAAATGTTCCAGGCCCAGGACTACTGCTCTTAGCTCTAGTAGATTGATATGTTCCTTGGACTGATCCAGATCCCAAAGCCCTGATACTGTGGACTCTTCCAGACAAGCTCCCCACCCCTCCATCGATGCATCTGTATACACAGTCACCTGAGGGTGGGGAGGGGTTAGCAAAACCCCCAGCAAGAGATTCTCTGTATTCAACCACCATTGCAGGTGGTGAATCAGAGGCGCCAATACTGACACGTTCGAGTCCAGCGAACCTGAACTCTGGGTCCACTGTGTCATGAGAAACAACTGGATCGGGCGCCTGCGCAAGGCGGCCTGTGGAATGACTGGTTCCAAAGAAACCATCAAACCCAGCATTCTCAAGTAAACCCGTGCCAGGACATGACGACTGTCGCACACCGACTGGATTACCGAGATGAGTATTTGAACCCTCTCCTGAGTGGGGTACACATACCCCGTCTCCAGATCGAAGAACATGCCCAGGTAAACAAACTTCTGGGATGGAGTTAGCTCTGATTTCGGGAAATTGATCATCCAGCCCAAATCCGAGAGAGTTTTCAAAACAATCTCCAGATTGGCTGACAACGATTCCCGGGTGTGTGCTTTCAACAGCCAGTCGTCTATGTACGTGTGGACTGCTATGCTTCTCCTGCGGAGGTATGCAGTGATCGCGAGAACCACACGGGTGAAGACCCGAGGAGCCGTGGAAATCCCGAAGGGTAACACCCTGAATTCCCACCGCCGGCCCTGAAATGCAAATCTCAGGAAGCGACGGAAGCTCCTCTCTATGGGAATGTGGAAATAAGCATCCTTCAAATCTATTGACGCTGTCCACATTCCTCGCTCTAACCCCACCAACACCGAGCGCACAGTCTCCATCTTGAAACTGGGCGTCTCTATGAACTTGTTCAATGGCTTGAGGTTGAGAATCGGCCTCCACCCTCCGGTGTTTTTTGTTACTAAGAACAGGGTTGAATAGAAGCCCGGGCACCTCTGTGCCGGCTGAATGGCTTCTTTTAGTATGAGGGAATTTATTTCCTCCTCTATACACAACCTCTGATCCGGATCCCGTGGAATAGGAGTCCAGATCGGCGCGAGAGACAGTCGCGATGGCGGGCCTGACACCCAGTCGGGACGATACCCGACTGAAAGCCATCGCAAGACTAAACGGTCCTGAGTCAACCGTTTCCACTCTGGCAAGTGGGCGGCCAAACGGCCGCCCACCGGTCCACCTAGGGATAGAGGTGGACATAAGGAGGGCCAGAGTGGCACTGTTCTCTCGGCGTGAAACACCGGAGTGGTTCCCACCGCGGTAACCAGGCCATCAGGCCCGATTACCGCGACCAGATCCCCGCGCGCCCCGCCCAGCGCCGCGCGCACCACGGTGCGCGGGCGGCTGTCTGGCTGGGTGCGGCTGGGGAGCCTGCGCCCCCCTCGCTGCTGGCCGAATCGCCCGTGGCCTAGGCCTACGTTGCGACGGTGGCTGGCCTCTGACTTGGCCAGCACCACCTCGAGCCTGCAGAGGACGATACGCAGGGGGTGCCGCGCGAACACGCTCCCGCCGGAGCACCTCAAATTGTTCCCGCAGCGCCCTCTGGTTATTAACCAGAGTGACCGTCTCCTGGAGGTGCCTGCATCCCTCACCTCCAAAGAGACCAGGACCTGTCATAGGCGTCCGCAGCAGCCTATTATACAGGTCCTGGGACGGGCAGATTGTCAAGCGCAAACGTGCGCCTCGCCCGGACACTTCTGGTTACCGCCCGCGTCAAACAGTCCAAAGCCAGGTTGATACCATCCTGAATGGCTCTCTGGACTGTCACCGGGCTTGGTTGGCGTGATGCGGAAGCCGCTACCACCCCTTGTAGCAGCTGGGAGACGTGGGACAGAGCGGCAATCGACGCTCTCCCACTCTCCTCCGCATCCCGCAGCGCGGCATTTGCCGAACGCAACGCGTTCGAGCACAAGACTCCCGTGTCAGAACGGGAGCCCGGCCGCGCATCTTCGCCCAAAGCCGCGCGATCATCAACGCTTGGCTTCGGCACCACACCGTACCGCTGGTAATCCAGGGGCACGATGCGGCACCGCTTCGCCACCTCGCGAGGGGCCTTCGCGAGACGTCCATTCACCTTAATGGACGCCTCTGCCGCTTCGAACATGTCCACGACATGCTCAGCAAGCGGCAGAGATGGCATAGCGGTAGCCGCCGGCCTACCAGCTAACCACGGCCTATGGTCACGCTGGCTAGCCGGCAGCTCCACGGGTAGATCTGGCCGAACACTTACCAGCCACTGGCAAGCGTCCGACCAATCCTCCTCCGTGGCTAACTGCGAGCGCTCTACTAGACGAGGGCCTTCGTCTTCCTCCAGAGCACTCGCAGTTGATGTCGACGGCGGGTAAGCTGATACCCCTGGCAAGCCTGGAAAAGCATGCGGGCCCGAGAGAGCAGGCATGCTAAAATCCGCGGCTTGACCAGGAGCAGGCGCCGTGGCAGAGCGCGGGGTAAACACCGCTCTACCACGGGTCTGACCAGCACCAGCCATACCATCGGCAAGCCGAGGTATGCGGTATCCGTGGTCAACAGCACCGCCCGGGGACACCCTCTGGACCGTGAAATCTACTCCTGCGTGAGTAGAACCATGGAACACGTCGCCTGCATTCCCCGCGAGGGGTGCACAGACGTCGTATTCCATGGCCACGTCCTCAGAAGGCGACCCCAGCAGGAGATCCTCTTCTTCCTGGCCAGAAAGATTAGACTCCGGGTCAGCAAAGAAAGCTAACCCGGACTGGCCAGGAAAGGTGCCATAGGAGGGTTTGGCACCTTCGGCGCGCGGATACCCGGGGTCTGATGAGCAGACCGCGGGTCCCAGCAACAACCGTTGTCCACGGCCCCTCGGCGCGGCGCCATGCCTGCTGCCAGGGCCTTGGACTGCCCCCAACAAAGGGGCCACCTCTGAATCCACAACCGGACCGGACCTAAAGAGACCGGATTCAGAGGCGGGGATCACCTGCTCGTAAGCAGACGCCGAGGACAACAAAGGAGCTGGCCCAGGGAGCATGCCACGAAGCAACTCTGGGACCAGATCCTTTATCGTCCTCTGCATCTCTTGCAACATTTCGGACCTGAAGGCCTCCATATCCACCGCGGATGAGGCCTTCTTCTTACCCTTCTTACAAACTTTCTCCTTCTTCTTCCTCTCTTCCTCCATTACCTTCTCCCTTGCCTGCAATGCGAGAAAATCAGACATTAATTCGCCCCCCCACAGCTTACATACGTCGCACTTCAGCAACGGTCCACAGGGACTGCAGCTGAAGCACAAGTGCGGGACGAAGCGGCTTTTAAGAAACCTCCCGCAGGACGGGCAACCAGGTCTCTGAAACAGGACAAAGGACAGGGACAATGAGCAAGATAGTTAAGGTTAGCGAACTCAAAACCAACTAAAAAGAGAGGACAGGATCATCAAGATCAGAAATCAAGAAGAACCAGCCATGGACAAAACGTTAATTGTTAATAAAAAGGCCAAGGCCGATTATGACGTCATCACTCTCGTGACCAAATCAATCGATCCGCAACAAGCACCAAGAGCAAGAACGAATTGTATAAGTAAACGGAACATTTCCGTTGAATTGGCATTTCGAGTACACAACAATCAGATATACAGAGATAACTCCTTCCAATTCTAGCATTGGCAAAAAGGGAAATTATCTCCCCTTTTGTTTACAATAATTAGATACCTGATCCTTGTATAGACAAACCATCCAACGTGATGAACCGGAGAACTCCACCATAGTACGCTCTACATTCTCTCCACCTCAGGGGAAGGAATTGGAGCAAGAGGGCAAAGTGAGAAGACCTTTATAACAGGCCTCCAACTCACTGAACATAGACTTTTTGGTTAGATAACCTAACAGTATTAGTAGGAAATGGAACCGTGGTGGAGAGAAAACATATCCTCTTGTGCCGAGAAGTCCATCAAAGCGTCTATGCGATACCTGTGGACAAAACACAAAGAGAAATGAGACATATGAAGCACCATGTTGTAAAAAACCAACATAATCAGGCGCCAATCACGGTAAGCGCGAGTCCCGGAAATACATTAAACCGGGACAAAACACGCTAGCATATCAAAGAATTCACCTGATAAAGCGATCCCGCTCCTTCTAAAGGCGAATCCTCCCTTTCCGACATGCTTCCACCAAAAAATAATCGTCAAACGTGAGCAAAAAACAAGGCAACGCGCAGAAAAGTATGAAGAACACAAAACCGCATGTAACCCTTTGCCAATAAATGAGCAAAGAGGAAGTGGTAGTCGGCGCATGCGCGGTGGTGGGGCGAGCATCCGCCGGACTGCCTCTGACTCCCTGCCCAGTAGGGGCACCTAACTGTTTTTAATCTGAGTGTTTTATTGAGTGAAAGCCGATATTTAGCAATATCAAAAGTATTAGGGAGGTAAGTATACTCTTGATGTGAAATAAGAAAATTTATCAAATTTCTTTTTCACGAGTGACATGACATACTTACCTCCCTAACACTCTTGATATACTAGTATATCGGCTCTAAATTCAATAATATTCAGAATTATAAAAAGTTAGGTGCCCCTACTGGGCAGGTGTAATATACACAGTCATGCACATGACAGACCCCACGCTCTGCGCATGGGCATACTAGTACTTCCGTTACTAAATATTGGCTGACATAGAAGCAACTATTCAAATAACCAAAGCACCAGGCCTCCGTGGGTGGAGAGGCCTGGATCCTGTTAGGGAGGTAAGTATGTCATCTCTCGTGAAAAAGAAATTTGATAAATTTTCTTATTTCACATCATGAGAACATACTTACCTCCCTAACACTCTTGATAAAAGCAAGAATTTAAAAGTAAATTTGGCGGGAGGGAGGCAAGGTCCTAAAACCAGTTCACCCTCGAAGAGAGTAGCTCTGAATTTTCAAGAGATTTACACCATCTGATACTGTCTGAAACACAACCAGAAATATAATTTTGTATCGGATAATCGACCGATGAAGAGATTAATCAAAAGGCAAATGTGCCCCCCTCTTTCTGAGGAAGGTTAGGAAAAAACGCTGCTCTAAATGACTAGCACGTTCTCTAATACTTGAAACAAGTATTACTAGACATTGGAAAAAGAAGAATTGCTTCATTTTCAAAAACTCTCTGAAAGAACCACAATTAAGAGACATTAACCATCACCCTATTAAATAATAACATGACACAACCAACATGACAAAAAACAAAATGGTCACATTTACTGACCTCTGATGTCTTGAGTGCGGAAATCACCTCTTCCCCCATACGGATGAAGAGAATGTAACCGGAAATAGTAGGGATTCCCTACTAACAAATGTGATATTTGTAAATAGCAGAGGAGGAAAACTAATTACAAATAAATACCTCTGCATTATTTTCTGAGGACTGAGATGGCGAGCGGGTTGGAAGTGTCACGGAGATAATGGTCGGTAAAACTCGATTCACAGTGCCACTGGGCTACTGACATAATATCTTCAATAGAAACACCATTAAATAATGACGTCGAAGTTACCACACCATGGACACTATAAGCCTTGGCTCTATCTACTTGTTTTCCAGTGGCTGTCTTATGACAGAATTGAATGCATTCTACTATCCATCTGGAAATAGTGTCTCTTGATGCCCTCTCATGGGGTTCAATATATGACAACCATAGGGAGCATGGGTCAGTCCACCAACCGCGAGTCCTTTTCTTGCACCTATTTAAGGCATGGACAGGACACCATGCATTAGCACCAGGATCATATATGGTTAAGACAGGTAAAATTATAGGTTGACCCAGATATTTTAAAGATTGATTCTTAGCCAAGAAATTCAATCTCGTTAGAAGCTTAAGGCCTTCACCTGTAACTATATAACGGTCTGGCTCAGCAGACAAGGCATGAATTTCACATCTGTGTCTGCCTGAGGCCGGCGCAGTTAAAAATACAGCTTTAAGTGTCAATAACCTTATAGAAATAGCACTCAGTGGTTCAAAAGGTTTATCACTCAAAGCTTGAAGAACCAGAGAAAGACTCCATGACGGTGTATGTGGAAGATTTGTCGGTCTAAGATTGCCCATACCTTTGATAAAAGTATTTAGGACACATACTTCATCACTTCCCCTCTTTGCCAAACAAGGGATAACAGTCATTAATGCTGAATTATATCCAGCAATAGAATTAGGCTTAAGACTATAAGCATCACACAGGTGACAGAGAAAATCAGCTACTACCTGAATAGATGCATCCATTGAATTTATATATCTCTTTGAGCACCAATCTGCAAATCTGTTGATTTTATAATTAGATGCTCTGGAGGTTGACCCCCTTCTGGCTCTGGCCATAAAATTGGCTGCTTGCTCAGAAAAGCCCTCCTTATTTACAGATTTTTTGACAACATCCATGCAGTCAATTGAAACATTGACAGATTGTTGTGAAGGGTCTTGCCCTGGAAGATAATATTGTCCATTAGAGGCAGAGGAACCGGATAACAGACCAGAAGGTTCAGCAGATCTGTAAACCATGAATGGCTTGGCCAATTCGGGGCGATCAAAAGCACTTGCTATTCCTCCCGTTTGATTTTCTGAAAAATCCTTGGAATCAGGATTGCTGGAGGGTATGCGTTGTATACATTCCCTTCCAACTGATAGCTAGCGCATCTATTGCGATATCGCTTAGATCTGGAATCGGAGAAACGTATGTCGTCATCTTCGCATTCTTCTTCATTGCGAATAAATCTATGTTGGGTTTCCCCCAATGATTGAACAGATGATCCGCCACACATTGATTTAGTTGCCATTCTGTAGGCAGAATGCTCATCCTTCGGCTCAATGAGTCTGCTAACAGATTCAGCCTTCTCGGAATATGAACTGCTTTCAAGATGATCATATGATCCATGCACCAGCAAAGCAGTTTCCATGTCATCATACAGAGACTGGGCGACTTCGTTCCGCCATGGCGGTTCATGTAACTACTGTTGAGTTGTCTGAACGTATCAACACAAACTTTCCCTCCACTTCCTTTAAGAAGTGTTCCGGGCCTCGTAATACTAGCATGTTGATATGCTCCTTTGACTGATCCAGATTCCAAAGCCCTGATAGTGTGGCTTCTTCCAGGCAAGCTCCCCATCCCTCCATTGATGCATCTGTAAACATCGTTACTTGAGGGTGGGGAGGGGTCAGCATGACCCCCGCCAGGAGATTCTCTCTCTCCATCCGCCAGTGAAGGTGATGAATGAGAGGATCCAACACTTGAATGCGCGAGTCCAGTGACCCTGAACTCTGTGTCCACTGATTCATGAGAAACAACTGAATCGGCTGCCTGTGCAAGGCCGCCTGAGGAATGACTGGTTCCATTGAAACCATCAGACCTACAATTGTAGCATTCTCAGATAGACTCGTGCTAGAATATAACGACTGCTGCAAACCAATTGAATGCACGAGAGGAGATTCTCCACTCTCTCTTGGGATGGATAACCATATCCTATCTGAAGATGATTCCCCAAAGATCTCAATCTCATTGGCTTTTTACACAAGAAGTCAGGCTAGAAAAAGGGAATAGGCGGAAGGCCAAAAGGAGATGGAGGAAGTCACGCCTAGAAGTCCATCGCCAGATCTATGTCCAAGCTAGGAACAATGTTACAAGGCTCATTGATAGGACAAAAGCAATGTTCTTCAACAATAAAATTTCAGAGTGCAAATCCAACCCAAAAGAGCTTCATAATATAATGTCCACTCTTATGGGTAAGCGCAAAGACTCCTCACTTCCCGATAACAACGATCATGCGCAGATTGCTAGATCATTCTCACAGTTTTTCCAAAATAAGATTGATGATATTCGAAGTCAGTTACATCAATCCACTGTCTCGACAATGTCCACGTGTGATGAACCAGCATTCGAACATGGCTACCTCGACCATTTTCAGCCTCTCTCTGAACAAGACGTCTCATTTCTCCTCAAAGAATCAAAACCAACATTTTGTGCTCTTGACCCTGTCCCAACCAAAATGATATTTGAATATTTGGACATTTTACTTCCAACAATAACATTAATCATTAACTCTAGTCTAGAGTCGGGTGTCATGCCAAAGGTCTTCAAGCAAGCTATAATCAATCCGCTGCTTAAAAAACAAGGTCTTGATCAAGACGTATTAAAGAACTATAGACCCGTGTCTAACCTGCCGTTTATCTCAAAACTTGTTGAAAGGGCCGTATGTAAACAACTATCTGTACACTTGAATTCACACGAGCTACATGAGCCTTTCCAATCTGCTTATAGACAGAGTCATAGCACGGAGACAGCGTTATTAAGAGTGATAAATGATATTCGAAGTGATATCGATATGGGTAATGTCTCGTTACTAATTCTACTTGACCTCAGCGCTGCATTCGATACCATTGACCATGAAAACCTACTCTCTAAACTAAGTCGTGCATTCAGTGTCAAAGGTCCTGCATTAGATTGGTTTCATTCATACTTGACTGATAGATGTCAATCAGTGTACATAAATGGAACCCCATCGGAATCAATCCAGCTTACGTGCGGCGTACCACAAGGGTCTATACTGGGCCCCGTTCTATTCACCCTGTACACTCGACAACTAGGTTCAGTAATCGAAAAACATAATATCAAGACACCTTTACGCAGATGATACTCAACTAATCAACAATTTTACGCCATCCACATCCACTGCAACTATCGCTTCCAATCAAATAACAAACTGTTGCTCCGATATTAAATTATGGATGACCTCTAACATGTTGATGTTGAATGATGATAAAACCGAAGCGATGTTGATTGGGCCAGCAATTCGGCGTGCCAAAACAGAGTTATCTGCGATTACCATCGGCTCAGCTCAAATTCCCTTGGTAGACACTGCTAAGGACTTGGGTGTCATGTTAGACAATGAACTTAGTATGGAACATCATGTCCGTTATCTGCGTAAGGTGTGTTTTATGCAGCTGCGGAATATATCAAACATCAGAAAATACATAACTCGCGAAGCTGCTATTATGCTGGTACTAACATTAATTATCTCAAGGTTAGGCTATTGTAACAGTCTGTTTATAGGCGCCTCAAAAGATGCTATGCGCAAACTCCAAGCAATTCAGAATGCAGCCGCTAGAGTTGTTTCCCTAAAGCGTAAGAGTGATCATATCAGTACCATTCTCCAAGATCTTCACTGGCTTCCAATAGAACAGAGAATACGCTTCAAAGTCCTCTGCCTAACCTATCAATGTATCATATCTACAGCACCAACCTACCTTTCAGAACTGCTAGAAACGTACACGCCAAGCAGGCCACTTAGATCTGCAAATCTAAACCTGCTTAAAATTCCGAAAGTTAAATCAAAAACCTATGGTCACAGAACATTTGCTTTTGTTGCTTCTACAGAATGGAATGATCTTCCAGCTAGTCTTAAATCTTCATCCACTCTAGCTATATTTAAATCAAATCTTAAAACGTTTTTGTTCCGTCAGGCATATCCAACTGTATGATCATTTTATTTTATTATTGTAAGCGCTTAGAGCACGCAATATTTGCGTGGAATTATAGCGCACTATAAATATCCTATTATTATTATTATCTCCAGATCGAAGAACATACTCAGGTAAACAAACTTCTGGGATGGGGTCAGCGCTGACTTTTGAAAGTTGATTATCCAGCCTAAATCTGTGAGAGTTTTCAAAACTATCTCCAGATTTGCTGTCAAACTTTCTGGGTTGTGTGCCTTTAGCAACCAGTCATCTATGTAAGTGTGGACCGCTATATTTCTCCTGCGGAGGAAAGCTGTGATAGCAAGGACAACTCGAGTGAAGACCGTCGATTTTCCAAATGGGAGAACTTTGAATTCCCATTGGCATCCCTGAAAAGCAAATCTCAGGAACCGACAAAAACTCCTTGCAATGGGAATGTGGAAATAAGCTTAAATGTCTATTGAAAAACTAATATTTACCCAATTCTTGTTGCAAAATAGGTTACATGTAAGTCCAAGCCCCCTAAAAATATGAAGATTTGAGGTTTTTTAATTATGATGTAGACTGGATGCAATGATGGTACAGAACAAATCTATAACAATTTTATTGAGATCAGATAAGCCCATAATGAATTAAATGTGCATTGGACAAGCTTTAACATTTATGAGAAAATAAACAGTTTCTTTAATAAATTTGAGGATAAAAGGATTAACACAAAATGATATTGATTGATAGTTAGCATCTATTGAGTCCCTGATTCCAGGTCCCATTCACGCCATATCTAGCTGGGTTTTATTTTAGTATATTATGCCATTGCGGGTAAATTTCCCAGTTTTTTTACACTGGTACCTATTTATACTCCTGGGTGGAAAGGCAGGAAGCGAAAGAGATTGCCCATGTTACCAATGACAGCGAGAGCGCACAGCTCCAGTGCAAACCATGTTCTCTGGCTGCGTAGTCCTGAGTGGCAGCTAACACAGCATGATGCCTCCTTAAATGGACCTTTCCAGTTTTAGCTATGCCCCGCCCATCTCTAGCTAAGCTCCACCAACACTTAGCTCGTGTTGGGATCGACCAATCTCTGAACACCTTGACTATCAATTTAAAAAAAAACTACACATTTAAGCTGTTGAATATTTTGAAACCAATTTGACTGGGTGCTGTTGCTGCCCAAGGCAGCAACAACGCCCAGTCAAATTAGTTTCAAAATATTCAACAGCATGTTTATTAAATAGCAAACAATTACAAAGACATACAATTCATACGTGTCAGAGTATTTGAGATTTGGTGACAGTCTATATGGAACCCTTTGTGACATAATGATTGCGACGTCATCATACACGCGCTGGGCTGATTATGATGCCATACGAGGTCAGATGATGGATGAATACTCTGGAAAGGCGAATTGCTAAATGAGTGCAGTCATGTATTTTACATAGCAGGCCTCGCAGCGGGGCCGTGAAACAAACTAGGGACTTTATTCGATAAACTTAGGATGACAATAATGAGTCATATTTGACTTGATATATTAGTTATGCTGAAAAAAAGTATTCTGTTGAAAATTCTGAAAATAGGTTGACTGAAACTCATTGCTACCTCAGCAGCAGATACAATCAAATTGTTTCCAAGATATTCATAAACGTTTCTGTCTGAGTTTAATGAAATCCAAGGGTTTATGCCTTCCAGATTGAAAGGGTTCATAGCAAAGTACAACTGAACTTAAGACAAAAAACATTCCATTCAGCTTTCTTAAAACTATACAATTTCTTTTGTGACAAAAAAGTAGGACAGAAGCCTAAAATGTAGGAGAACATAGCATGAACAATCTCAAGAGAATAAAAAGTAGGAAAAGTAGTATGCTCTGGCATGTGTGAACTGGTGCCACAGTTTTTTCTATCTACCTTTTCAGTGGTCCATCTCCTTCAACTTCTATTTCTGGTTTCTTCTCAGCTGCTTCCACTTCATTTTCTCCTTGAGATTTCTCCTCATCCTTCAATCTATTCTCAATTGCACGATGAAGTTTTTCATTACGCTGCTGGAGTCTGTCAAATGCCTGTTTGAGTGTATATATAGTATATTATGATGGGGGTAAAGTTAGCACAATAATAGCTGTAAAAGGCTTTTAATTGACTACCGTAAATCGCCTATTAATAACTGCATCCTTAATAGGTCGCATGCCAATTCTCGCGGTTTAGCCATCCTAATTTCTTAGCAGGTTTAAAACAGCAAATGTATTTAATAGAAGTCGCATTAAAATTTCAACAGTTTGTGTGAACACATTTTTTTGAGAGAGTTAAATAACTTATAAATGTTAAATAAAAAGAGATTTGAATTGAAATTTGGCGTAGCTTCGAGGAAATACCATCGAAATTACATCACTTCCTTATATGATACAAGTATCAACGAAAAAAAGTTATTACAATGCGTAACAATTAAGCGGATCGGATTGAATGTATAATACTCAGTTACTATCATGCAATGATTATATATATATATATATAGTACATTCCGAATTCCCGAGTCCAGTATATTAGGTCTGTAAAGGGCAGATGATTCTACCGAGTACTAATCAGCTTCCGATATAGGACAAGTTTATGCCATTACTCTCGTAGCTACTCGAAGCTACCATCCTAATTATGTGGATTGCGCAAGCATCTACCCGGGTAGTAATATTAGCGTCTTCGCGCTACTCGAGCAATGACCTAAACTCGTCTTGTAGCGGAAGATGATACATCGCGTGATTTACATTTTCTCTCATCGACATTTTATGTCAAAATTAGGATCAAATTTGATGAAATAGATGATGTTTAATAAAGTATACGCAATATTTAGGCGGCCCCAATTAATAGTTTCACTCCCGCGTTGCTGGATATAATCATAGGCGTAAGACAGTAAAAATCTTTGGCTTGAAAATGTGTTCAATTTTGGTGCCATTTTTTAAATCATTTTAGAGAACCGATTTCAATTTTTTCTTGAAATATACACAATAGAAATCGGACCCCCACCACACATTCAACCCCCACCCCCATCTGAGATTTGGATTTAAAGAATATACAGCCCTTCTCCTATTAGAAGCCACGGTTACTAATGAGCGCTTTACGGTATTCAGAAAAAATAGCCAAAAGGGTTAATCAATGTTTGACCATTCACCAGTAAATTGGTTACTCTGTCGAACTGCTTCCAAGATATACAACAGGTACAATGTATCCTTAACATTTCTAATAACTGGACATATTATACATGTATCAATTGGTATTCCTAATTTAATGGGTTACATGTACTTAATTATCCCCATGGTAGACTTGAATTAGATAACAATAAAACCTGTCATATAAATCAGTTGGCAAAAAGCCATATGCCCTAGAACTAGAGCTCTAGGTTTATCTGATCAGTATTAACCCATTAAGAGTAAATATTAGTGCATTGAAAATTCACCACTGTAATGACTGCCTAAAATAGTACAGATAATGTCCTCAAACCAGTTGTAAATCTTCAACCAGAGTGACAGTGATGGCGAGTGATGGTGATTAATATTGACAATAGTGCTGAGTGATGTGACTGTAACAAGGTGTAGTTGGAAGACAGTGAGTGGGTGGGTGGGTGTGTGTGAGGGGGTGGGTGGGTGTGTGTGAGGGGGTGGGTGGGTGAGTGATTGAGAGTGAATAATTGATATCACTTAGTGGGTGTGTTCATGGGTGAGTGAGTTGGTATACGTGTCCCCGAGTGTGTGGGTGGGTGAATGAATGTATGGTATCATGGACTTGGTGTGTGTTTTGGGCAGTGCCTCCAAGTGGGTGTGTGAGGATAGTAGAGGGCTAGTAATAATAAGTCAACCAATTCTAATGAGTATTTAAATTAGATAAGATTTCAGATCTTGGTAGTTTTATTAATAGCTAAATAATTTTTGTGAATACGGATCTACACCCTTTTTTTAGACTTACATGTATGCCACACTTAGCCTATGGCTTTTTGCTGTGTGTTTCATGCCCAGGACTAGTAATAATCAGCCAACCAATTCATGTCAAATTCTGGATCAGAATTTATGTGCAACGAGTAAAGCCATAATAAATATATGGAGGCTACACAAAATGGAAATGCTAAAAAGATTTCACAACAAATCTAAAAATACGACAATATTGCCATGGTGCAAAAATATGTGGCAGCCAAGGATTCAGATGCACATTAGATTATTTTAACATGACTATAAAGTTTAGCAAACATAATTTTACATGTACTGTATATCTGGTTTAAAATAATCAATATCTCACAGTCCGTATGTATACTGTAAACACTTAAATAATTGTGACGTACACAACTATTGCATACAAACGCGCTACTGACACATGACTGACATGTTCATTGACAAGGATTGTAGCCTCGTACACTTCACAAGTCAAAAGTTCCTTGAACAACATGGATTCCTGAATAACCCACTTCTTATAAGAACCACAAATGTGGTTGCAATGCAACCATGAAGCTCAAGTTCATGACTGCAATGAACTATGAAGCCTGACTTCAAACATAATATAAATATGGAAGGTATCAATACCCTTACACAAAAACAACAAGAGGTCCAAGGGCCTCTAACACTAACCTGGACCATTAGTATTTGAACCATTTGCATTTACATGTAAATAGCGGTAGACATGATGGATAATTTTCAAAAAATCCAAGATGGCAAACAAAGAAATTGAACAATCAAAATTTTTGTTTGATATGTTGAAATTGACTGCCATAGGATCATTCCACGCAAGTTTCGTTGAAATCAGTTCAATAATTAAGGAGTAGCATCATAACTGGTTCTGGAAAGTTGTCAAAACAGAGACCAAAGGGCGTGTGACACTCACCTGGACCATTAGCATTGGAACCATTTGCATTTAGATAGACATGATGGATAATCGCCGGAAAATCCAGGATGACAGCCAAACAAACTGAGCAATTGAAATTCCCATTTGATTTCCTGAAGCTGATCATCATAAGATCATTCCGCCCAAGTTTGGTTGAAATGTACTTGTTGATTAAGTAGTAGTAGTGATTTAAAATTTTAAATGTCTGGAAAATTCAAGATCTCTGCCGAAAAAATGTACTAATCAAGATTCTCATTAGAACTCTTGAAGTTGATCATAATAGGAGCATTCCACCCAAGTTTCATTGAAATCGTACTATTGATTATGGAAGAGTAGCATTTTAAAGGATTTCTGCACAAAAAAATGGCCACCAGAAAAATTGACCAATCAAAATTCTGCATACAAGTTCTGAAGCATTTTAAGTCCCATAGGGTCCTTCTAGTCCAATCAAGTTGAAATCTGCAATGCCGTTAATGAGTAGCGTTTTGACAATTTTCATAAAATCTTAATTTTCACCAACAAAATTGACACATTACGATTCTGTATATAACTTCTGAAGCCTAGCCACATAGTCGTTCCCACGACATTAAGTTGAAATAGCGGTTAATGCAGAGTAGCGTTTTTACTATTTCCGGAAAATTTTTCATAAAATCTACCATTTTCACCCAGAAAATGTATCAATCAAAATTCTGAATAGAAGTATTCTGAATAAAAGTTCTGGAGTCGACCATGATAGGGTCCCTCTATCCAAATTTGGTTGAAATGTATCAAGCAACTAAGGAGAAGCAGAGTTTTGACAAGTTCTGTTAAGATTTTCACCCAATCAAAATTCTGAATAAATGTACTAGAGTCTAGCACCATAGAATACGTCTAGCCAAATTTGGTTGAATTGTCAAGAATTTTGACAATTTCTAGTAAAATTTCATAAAGTCTCAGATTTTCAACCAAAAATTTGATGAATCAAAATTCTAAATAAATTTTCTCGAGCAAGTTTTATGAACCAAATTTCTAAATAAATATGCTTGAGGGTACATAGGATCCTTCCAGCCAAATTTAGTTGAAATCGCTCAAGCTGTTAAGGAGAAGTGATTTGACAATTTCCAGTAAACTTTTCATAAAATCTAATATTTTCACCCCAAAATTTGAAAAATCTAAATTCTGAATGGATGATCTAGAGCCTATCACCATCAAATTCTTTTAGCTAATTTTGTTTGAAATTGGTCAAAATGGTAAAAAGAAGCAGCAATTTGACAAGTACATTTAAAATAAAATCTAAGATTTCACCCACCAAAAACGGACGAACCAAATTCTGTATTGTAGGTCTAGCGCCTATCATGACAGGATCCTTTCAGCCAACTTTGGTTGAAATTGCTCAGAAGGGTAGGGAGAAGAAGCAATTTGACAATTTCCAGTACATTTCTCATAAAATCTAAAGCCTATGCCGATAGGATCCTTTCATCTACATTTGGTTAAAACTGGTCTAGCTGGTAAAGAGAAGAAGCAATTTGACAATTTCCGGTACATTTTAAATAAAATCTAAAATTACACCCCAAAAAATTGATGAATCAATGAATCAAAATTGTGAATGGAAATTCTGGAGCCTAAAACCATAGGGTCCTTCCAGCCAAATTTGGTTGAAATTGACCAAGTGGTTAATGAGGAGTAGTGTTTCAATGAATAACAATGTAGTCAGTTATATGAGCTACTTGTAGGTTATTAAGCCTGACGCTAGGTCACAATGTCAGACCAAAAGCTTGGCCAATTCTGGAAGCCAACAACAAATGCAGAAAAGCCTTCCCAGAACCCCCTCTCATCGGCTATAGAGAAAACAAGACAATCAAAGATATGATTGTCAGGGCTAAATTTCCATCATCGTCCCTGTACAACACAGAAACCCTCTAAAAGCATGCAAAACTAAGAACTGTAACATCTGCCAAAGGATGCAGAAAAACAGATTCTTCTCTAGCTCACATACAGGCCTAACATACAGATCCAAGCTCATAGGCAACTGTCAGACAAGGAACATAGTCTACCTACTAACTTGCAACAGATGTAAGAAACAGTATGTAGGAGAAACGCTACGCACCTTCAAAATCAGAATCCATGAACATCTGAGATCGATATCAAACCTTCATAGGAATGAACGATACAACACACCCGTATCCAGACATTTCAATAAACATGGACATTCTAGAACTGACATGCAGTTCAGAATTATCCAGGTACTCTCATCAGACCCAGACGATGAAAACTCCACACCCTGGAGAAAACAGGAATGTCATTGGATACACCAGCTCCACACAATGGAGCCTATAGGCATAAACATAGCAGGATATGGGACGCCTCTCCCCTGGACCAACACGCCCATACCCAGTACATTGTTATTAACCGAGTAGTGTTTCCATGCAAGAGTTGACGGACGGACGATGACAGGCGGATGGACTCCATGGCATAAGCTCACAAAGGGCCAGGTGAGCTAAGAATCAAAATGGCCTCCTGCAATAAAGTGACCAACCAAAATTATGAATAGCGGTCCTAGAGCCTATCATTATAAAATTCCTCCAGCAAAATTTTGATAAAATCCACCAAGCGGTTATGGAGGAGATGCATTTTGACAATTTCCAGTAGATTTTAAATAAAATCTAAAAAAGGATCCTTTCAGCCACATTTGGTTAAAACCCATCAAGATGGTAAGAAGAAATTTGACAATTTCCAGTACATTTTAAATAAAATTTAAAATTTCACCCCAAACAATTAACAAATCAAAATTCTGTACGGAGGTTCTAGAGCCCATCACCACAGGATCCTTTCAGAAAAATTTAGTTGAAATCGCTCAGAATGGTAAGGAGAAGTAATTTGACAATTTCCAATACATTTTTCATAAAATCATAAAAGATTTTCACCCAAAAAATAGATGAATCAAAATTCTGAATGGAAGTTCTAGAGCCTACAACCATAGGGTCCTTCCAGCCAAATTTGGTTGAAATTGGCCAAGTGGTTAATGAGGAGTAGTGTTTCAAAGCAAAAGTTGACGGACTGTCTCATAAGCTCACTAAAGGGCCAGGTGAGCTAAAAATCCAAATGGTCACCTGTAACAAAGTGACCAAACAAAATTATGAATACAAGTATTAATGCCTACCAGTATAAAAATCTTCCAACAAAATTTTGATAAAAATCCACCAAGCAGTTATGGAGGAGATGTACATTGTACATGTATTTTGACCATTTCCAGTAAATAAAATTCATGAGTTTCACCCAAAAAATAGGCCCATTAAAATTCTAAATAGGGTTATGAAGCCTATCGTGATATGGCCTGTCCAGCCAACTACTGTAGGGTTGAAATCTGTCAAGCGGTTAATGATGAGTAACGTTTTGACAATTTCCGGTAAACTTTGCATAAAATCTACGATTTTCAAGCCAAAAAAATTGACCAATCAAAATTATGCATAAATGTTCTGAAGCCTAGCCCCATAGAGTCATTCCAGCCAAAGTACATATAAGTTGAAATCCGCCAACTGGTAAATGATGTGTAGCGCGTTGACGATCTCCAGTAAACCTTTCATAAAATCCCTCCACAGACCCCCCTGGCGGGTTGGTCTGTTGTTTTATTAACCACTATAAAAACATACTTACCGTTCAATCACTACTTGCTAAATCAATTATCTGCATTTAGCTACCAGAATAAGATTTTTATGCTTGCATACACTCCTCCCCATGCCTATCCCTATAAATATGGACCCTCAACCAGGCTACTGGTTAGGTCCATCTCCAGTATATTAACTTATATAGACTGGCACCAGTCTGTACTCACTCCATAGTGATGCCTGTCACAAAGCGCCCTTGCGCATGCGCCGTGGAGCCCAAATAGGAAACAGATTCACTTTTCTGAATTTAAGTGCCAAATATTATAAGCAAATTTTCAAATCAATTCCACGCGGGGTGGCTGAGGCCGGGTTGTAGTGATTGAACAGCAAGTATGTTTTTATAGTGATTAATAAACCAACAGACCAAACCGTAACGGGAGTCTGTGGGGGGTTGTTATTATACAACAAAAACATCCATTACCATTCAATCACTACTTGCTAAACCCGTAGATGTGGTCAGTGCCCCACTTAAAACATTAGGTGGGAGGCGATTTGAGAATCAACAAACAAGGATAATAAACGAAATCTAGGATTTCTTTTTTCACGAGAGAGTTGATACTTACCTCCCTAATACTTTTGATATTGCTAAATATCGGCTTTCACTCAATAAAACACTCAGATTAAAAACAGTTAGGTGCCCCTACTGGGCAGGGAGTCAGAGGTAGTCCGGCGGATGCTCGCCCCACCACCGCGCATGCGCCGACTACTACTTCCTCTGGCTCATTTATTGGCTAACACATGCAACTACCAAGAGCCTGAAGACCGAGCCTCTGTGGGGCGGAGAGGCCGGGTCAGTATCTAGGGAGGTAAGTATCAACTCTCTCGTGAAAAAAGAAATCCTAGATTTCGTTTATTTCACATCAAGAGTATACTTACCTCCCTAATACTTTTGATATTGCCAG
Organism: Chaetoderma sp. LZ-2023a; assembly: GCA_034401795.1. Lineage (NCBI taxonomy): Eukaryota > Metazoa > Mollusca > Caudofoveata > Chaetodermatida > Chaetodermatidae > Chaetoderma > Chaetoderma sp. LZ-2023a. Next base: position 64,187,525 of record CM067370.1, on the reverse strand, counting down.
AATTCGAAAGTGAATCTGGCGGGAGGGAGGCGAGGTCAAAAGACCAGCTCTTCTCTATACGCTTTCAAGCGTTTAAGGCACTTATGACGTCTGAAACTGTGTGAAAACACAGTCAGGATTTGATAAACCATCGGATAACACAACCGATGCCTGAGAGATGACCGATTTGTCATATGCGCTCCCCCCCCTCCCTTGGGAGGAAGATTAAATGACCTCAATGTCCTACACGCTCTCTTCGTACTAGTGCTAAGTACTATAGGACAGAGACGAAAAGGCTCCATTTTCGTATACTCTCTCTAAAGAACCACAACCCACATAAACCATCACCATATTAATAACACTGGGTAACGTGACAATACAAAACAATGAACAACACATGAACAAGACTGACCTTGTTGTACTAGGAAGCTGTCATCATGAATCCAGTAGAGAAGGATGATACAGTCCCGACAAGTGGTTGTCACCGTCGCTGAATGGCGAAGTATATAAGCAATGCGGAGGCACTCTTCACAAACATAAAGCGGTTATTGTTTCAAAATCGACAAGGCGAGAGGGTTAGAGGTGTCACGGAGGTAATGGTCTGTAAAACTTGACTCACAGTGCCACTGAGCCACTGACATAATATCATCCACAGGGACCCCATTAACCAGGGCAGTGGATGTCACGACACCGCGGACACTGTGAGCCTTGGCCACGTCAACCTGTCGCCCGGTGGCGGATTTGTGACAAAATTGAATACATTCCACAATCCACCTAGAAATGGTGTCCTTAGACACCCTACCATGGGGTTCAATATATGACAACCATAACGCTGACTGGTCGGTACGCCACTCCGAAGTACGCTGTTTGTACCGAAGCAGCGCCCGTACGGGGCACCATACTTTAGAATTAGGATCATATCTAGTTAAAGATGGCAAAAAAATAGGTTGACCTGGATATTTCAATGACTGATTTTTAGACAAGAAATTAATCCTAGGTAGAAGCTTAAGGCCTTCCCCTGTAACCACAAAACGGTCAACCTCGGCTGATAAGGCGTGAATTTCACTCCTACGCCTCGCCGAGGCCGCAGCAATTAAAAATACAGTTTTAAGAGTTAACATTTTCATAGAAATGGAACTAAGTGGTTCAAAAGGCTTATCACCTAGTACCTGGAGCACCAGTGATAAACTCCAAGACGGAATCAGTGGAGGATTCCTTGGTCTTAGATTGCCCATGCCTTTAATTAATACATTTAATGTACTTACTTCATCACTCCCCCTATTAGCCAAGCAAGGAATAACAGTCATTAAAGCTGACTTATAACCAGCAATAGAGTTAGGCTTGAGGCTATAGGCATCATATAGGTGACAGAGGAAATCAGCCACTACCTGAATAGATGATTCCATTGGATCAATACATCTTTTTGAGCACCACTCTGCAAATCTGTTGATTTTATAATTATATGCTCTGGAGGTTGACCCCCTCCTGGCTTTGGCCATAAACATGGCTGCTTGCTCAGAAAAGCCCTCCTTAATTCTAGATTCCTTGACAACATCCACGCAGTCAATCGGAACATTGACGGATTGTCGTGAAGGGCCTTGCCCTGGAAGATAAGGTTGTCCATCAGAGGCAGCGGAACCGGATTGCTGCCTGATTTTCTGAAGCACCTTTGGAATCAGGATTGCTGGGGGGAATGCGTATGCATACATTCCCTCCCAGCTGATAGCTAACGCATCTGTTGCGAAAGCGCTTGGGTCTGGAATCGGAGAGACGTACGTCGTCATCTTCGCATTCTTCTTCATTGCGAACAAATCTATGTTGGGTTTCCCCCAATGGTCGAACAGACGATCCGCCACACATTGATTTAGTTGCCATTCCGTGGGTAAAACACTCATCCTTCGGCTCAATGAGTCTGCTAGCAGATTTAACCTCCCCGGAATATGAACTGCTTTCAAGGTGATCCCATGATCCAGGCACCAACAAAGCAGTTTCCATGTCATCATACAGAGACTGGGCGACTTCGTTCCGCCCTGGCGGTTTAT